>RCUC01159594.1:0-79244 GCA_003697995.1 Taxidea taxus jeffersonii
CACTTAATTTTGGGAGTATTTTGGTCTCTTAGAAGAAACTACCTCCCAAAATTTTAAAGAATGAAAAACATATATAAGGGTAAACACAATGAAGGGATGAAATGTGACTATAAAGATGAAAAAAAAAATTTTTTTTTCCTAACAAAGGAGTTGATAAGGTAAGTTGGTAGGGAGAATAAAATAATAAAAAAAAAAAGAAAGAAAGTGGAAAGAACTTCCTTGGGCTGGAGACTAGATCAAGCCCAGTACTAGATTTGGGGTATATTTTGATCTATCAGAAGAAGTTGTACCCCAAATTTTTAAGAAGAAGAAAAAAACCCTATGTGTATACAAAGAATAAAGTCAGATACAGTGAAGGATAGAATATGACTATAATAATAAAGGTTCAAAAAAGATTTTTTTAAGAAAGTTATTAAGATAAACTAGTTAAAAAACATTAAAAGAGGAAAGGATAAAAGTTAAAAAAAATTAGCAGAAGAGAAAAAAAATTTTTTTTAAGTTAATTAACTTTTCAAGACTAAAGATTCATGGGGAGAAAGCCAAGAATTGCATACTTGGCTTTCTCCTCCTCTGGAATTCCGCTGTTCTCCTTGTTAAGTGAACTTGGTCTTGGCTGGATTTCTTGTTGATCTTCTGGGGGAGGGGCCTGTGGTATTGATTTTCAAGTGTCTCTGCCCCAGGCGGAATTGCACCGCCCTTACCAGGGGCCGGGCTAAGTAATCCTCTCAGGTTCGCTTTGGGGAGCTTTTGCTCCCTGAAGGCTTTCCGTAGAGTTCCGGAGGACGGGAATGAAAATGGCGGCCTCCCAATCTCCGGCTCGAAGGAGCCGAGAGCTCGGGGCCCCAGTCTTCAGTGCACCTTCAGAGAAAAGCGCTTAATCTCTCCCATCTCCCCACCCTCCAGCCGGGCTTGGAGAAAATCGTGTGTAATCAGTCCCGTCTCACTGGCCTCTGGCTGTGCTCTGAGATTACCCAGCCTCTGACTAAGCGTCTCTGTCTCTGGCAGAGTCCCTCCTGGAGTCTCCGAACCCCGTAGATCCCTGAGCTCTCCCAGGTTGGGGTCTCCCCGTATCTTGTGGGGACCCCTCGCACAGAGCACCGGCCCATGTCACAGACCATGGCTCTAGGAAACCCCGAGTTGAGAGCTCACTCTTCGGCTCTGTCTCTGCCGCCGGCTTCCCCGCTCTAATACCTGTGAGCTCTGAGACACTCAGACACCCCCGATCCTTCTGTGACCCTGCAGGACCTGAGTCCACGCTGTCCCCACGAGGTCTTCACCCCAGTTTAGCCTCTGGAGCGATGTCCCTCCGTGGAGCAGACTTTTAAAAGTCCTGATTTTGTGCTCTGTTGTTCCGCCAGCTTGCCGGGAGCCAGCCTTTCCCCCCGGGGTCTATCTTCCCATCGCGCTGGATTCACTTCTCCGCTGGTCCTACCTTTTAGAAAGTGGTCGATTTTCTGTTTCTAGAATTGTTGCTCTTCTTCTCTTCGATCTCCTATTGGATTCGTAGGTGTTTGGAATGGTTTGATAGGCCATCTAGCTGATCTCCTGCTGCCTGATGTCGTCTCAGCCTGCTACTTCTCCGCCATCTTGACTCCTCCACCAATACAAGAATTCTCATATATTCTTTGTTTTCCAGCTTTATTGAGGTATAGTTGACAAAAACAATAGATGTTTAAGATGTGTAATGATCTGGGGCTTCTGGGTGGCTCAGTGGGTTAAAGCCTTTGCTTTTGGCTCAGGTCATAATCCCAGAGTCCTGGGATGGAGCCCTGCATTGGGCTTTCTGCTCAGTGGGGAGCCTGCTTCCCTCCTGCCTCTCTGCCTATTTGTGATCTCTCTATGTCAATAAATAAATAAGATCTTTTAAAAAAATGTGCAATGATCTGATATATGTACACATTGTGAAATAGTTATTGCAGTCAAGCTAACACAATCATCGCTTCACATATTTACCTTCCTTTTTGGGAGTTAGGGAGAACACTTAGGATCTACGCTCTAGCATATTTTAAATATGTAATACAGTATTATTTACTCTAGTCACCATACTGCAGATCCCGAGAACATACTCATTTTATAACTGAACGTTCTTTGACCAGTGTTCAATTTCCCCATACCACCTCACAGCCATTCTGAAAAGGAATTGAAAATTCTTGAAAAGGAATTGACTTTTTTCAGTCCCATGCATAAGTGAGATCATACGGTATTTTTCTTTCTGTGTTTAACTTATTTTACATAACGTACTATCCTCCAAGTCCAATCTGTGTGATAACAAATGGCAGAATTTCTTTCTTTTTTACAACTGAAAAATATTCAATTGTGTGTATGTGTGTGTATCACATTTTCTTTATCCATTCGTCCATCAGTGGACACTTATGTATTTCCAATATCTTGACTATTGTAAATAATGCTGCAGTGAACATAAGAGTACAGATATCTCTTAGAAATAGAAATTTTGTTTCTTTAGATTCAAGCCCAAATGTGCAATTGCTGGATCATATGGTAGTTCCATTTTTTTGAAGGACTTCTGCAATGTTTTCCGTATATTATATTTGCCATAACACTATTAATCATATTTATCATAGTTTCCAATTTATATTCACACCCACAGTGTACAGGGGTTCCCTTTTTCTGACATCCTTACTAACATTTTTCATCTCTCATCTTTTGAATAATGGACATCCTAACAGGAGTGAGATGATATTTTTTTATTGTGATTTGAACTTTTAAAAAATGTTCAAAGGACTTTAATTTTCATTTCACAAAAGATACAAAATGGTCAATAAACACACATAAAGGTGTTTACACCATTAATCTTTGGGAACACACAAATTAAACTCACAATGAAACATCACTTTACACTTTGTAGGATAACTAACACAAAAAATGATAATATAAATCTTGACAAATTTATGGAGCAATTGAATCTCTTATTCTTCAATGGTGTGAGTATAAAATGGTGCAACTGCTTTGATTTTCTCATGAAGTTAAACATAAATATAACCTGTGATCTAGCAATTCTACTACTAAATATTTACCTAAGATAAATGAACATATATGTTTATACAAAGATTTATATAAGAATATTGATAGCAGCTTCAGTGATAATAGCTAAAACTTGAAACAACCCAAATATCCATCAAAAGTTAAGTGGATAACAAATTATTATATATTCACAAAAGAACACATTCCTTGGGGCACTTGGGTAGCTCAGAGGGCTTAAGCCTCTGCCTTCAGCTCAGGTCATGATCCTGGGGTTCTGAGATAGAGCCCCGCATCGGGCTCTCTGCTCAGCGGGGAGCCTTCTTCCTCCCCTCTCTCTGCCTGCCTCTCTGCCTGCTTGTGATCTCCTTCTGTCAAATAAATAAATAAAATCTTTAAAAAAAAAACACACAAATTCCTCAGGAATAAATGTGAACAAAGTATGAATAATCTCAACAACAGGAGTAAATCTCAAATATATCATACTAGTGAAAGATTCCAGACACAAAAAAGCACATGCTATTTGACTCTATTTTTATGAAAGCTAAGAACACGCATAACCAACATACAGTTTTAGAATACTTCTTAATCACCTCTCAACAGTGTTAAAAATGACTAGGAACGGCAGAAGGGAGTGAAATTATCTCTGCCTTTCCTGGAGTTATATTTAGTTACCCAAGTTTATATAATTATTAAAACTCATCAACTGGGCATAATATTTTACATAAATCATGGCTCAAAAGTGACAACTTGTTTGAAGAGTTAGGTAAATTTGAGAAAAACAACATGGTGTGCAAATAAAGGAGACAGAAGAGACTTGAGAGCAGGAAACCATGGACAAGGTCTAACATTTGTGTTAAAGGGAAGAAAGACACATGGAGAAAGGAGGGAAAGAGAGAATGAGATAAAACATCAATATAATTAAAAGTGCCCACCAGATTAAAAAGAAAACTGGAAAGACAGTGAAATCTTGTCATTATGTGCAAAAAAATAGAATTAGAAAAATAAAGTAAGTGGTAAACAATGAATAGGATCTAACTAGCAGATTTAGAAATCTGAAACAAGGGTACTATGAGAAAGCTTATATAGTATATAGAGAGATATAATAAAGTAGCCAATTTCCTTACCAATTCTAGCTCCAAAGTTAACATGACTCTAGCTTTGAAATCTGTGCTGAGAGAAGAGTCTTTCAATTCTGACGGGGGGGGGGGGAATAATTTTCCTTCCTTTTACATTTTTCATGTTGTGAATACTCATACATATTTTTTAGTGTTTATAATTATTTTAAGAAAAAATATTTTGCCTTTTTCCTGCCAGTCCCTCACCACAATAAGTCACTATATGGTTATTTATGCTAGAATGGATATGTTAATTTACTCATTTGCATCATTTATGATACTCTTCCCAGAAAGAGGGAAACATTTTTACATTTGATTAAACACACCTTGTATGATTTAATAGCAATCTTTAAACTTATTCCTCACTGGCTATTATTTTCTAGCAGTTTTACTGCCCTTGACCTCTTCTGTGTAAAAAGAGCAAAAAGATCTTCAGCAGCTGGTAAGGGGGACAGCTTTATATTATTGTCATAATGTGTTCATGGGTCCATTGTCAGGTATAAAAAAAATTTAAGATAAAAGATTTTTCTGCACTTAAACAGTATTCATATTTTTAGTTTGGTTTTTCTTTTAATTATTTAGATTTCACCTTGCCTGTCAGTGTATCTCTATAATGACTCAACAGAAGTCAAAATTATTCACAACATTTATACATACATACTCTTTGATCTACGTAACTCTTTGCATTAGCAATTATTTTTGCACTCTTGTGACATTTCTTGCATCACACCTTAAAATATTCCTTGATTCCTGTATTTATTTTTCCTGCCTAAAAAAAGATTAGTTTCTTTTATATGACATTCTCTTCAACAAATTCAGTATTAATAATGATCTGTCTTCTAATACCTTAACCCTACAGATCCTTAATCTCCTCAAAACCAATGACTATCTTCCCTAAGAGTTGCTTTTGTGTGTACTTAGTCCTGTCTCCCTCAGGAAGATTAAAATACATTTTTTCTCTCTTTCCATTTCATCCTGTATAATACAATGGTAATCATCATACTAAGTTGCAATGAATTCTGTTAGTTTCCACTGTTAAATATGCAACTGGAAATATTTAATTTACAAAAATGTATATTCTTTTTATTAAATTTTTGTTTATTTTTTAAATTTCTTTTTAGTGTTCCAGAATTCATTGTTTATGTACCACACCCAGTGCTCCATGCAATACGTGCCCTCCATAATACTCACCACTGGGCTCACCCAACCCCGCACCCCTCTCTCTTCCAAAACCTTCAGTTTGTTTCTCAGAGTCCATAGTCTCTCATGGTTCATCTCCTCCTCCAACTTCCCCCAACTCTCTTCTCTTCTCCATGCCCTCTGTGTTATTTCTTATGCTCCACAAATAAATGAAACCATACGATAATTGACTCTCTCTGCTTGACTTATTTCACTCAGCATAATCTCTTCCAGTCCCGTCCATGTTGATACAAAAGTTGGGTACTCACCCTTTCTGATGGAGGCATAATACTCCATAGTGTATACGAACCATATCTTCCTTACCCATGTGTCTGTTGAAGGCCATCTTGGTTCTTTCCACAGTTTGGCGACTGTGGTCATTGCTGCTATGAACATTGGGGTACAGATGGCCCTTCTTTTCACTATATCTGTATCTTTGGGGTAAATACCCAGGAGTGCAATTGCAGGGTCATAGGGTAGCTCTATTTTTAATTTCTTAAGAAATCTCCACACTGTTTTCCAAAGTGGCTGCACCAACTTGCATTCCCACCAATAGTGTAAGAGGGCTTCCCTTTCTCCACATCCTTTCCAATGCACGTTGTTTACTGTCTTGTTAATTTTGGACATTCTAACTGGTGTAAGGTGGTATCTCAATGTGGTTTTGATTTGAATCTCCCTGATGGCTAGTGGTGATGAACATTTTTTCATGTGTCTGTTAGCCACAAAGATGTATATTCTTAAAACCATATAGACTTTTGTCCTTTAATCCATTTTCCCACCCCTTCTAAGTTTGATTTTGTACTCAGAGTTACAGTTCTGTTCATCTCCCTATTCTTCTCAGTCATACCCCATTTTATTACTACTTCCTAACCTATATACAGTATGGCTAAAGGGAAGGAGAAAATAAGATATACAAAGTAACACCTCAGGAATAGGTCCCCACATAATAATATGATTGTGGTGAGTTCATTATAGTTTAGGTAGTGGTCCACAGTGTTTTAGTTTCAAAAATTTATGTGTTTGGGTATTATCAATTAAGTGTACCCAAATTAAATCCACAACTATGAGAAACTTACATTACATCAATGACTATAACAGTTCTGGTATGTAGAACAATTGGGCCCAGTTCCATGGGTGGGACAGACAGTCTGACATCCTATTTGTGGATCTTTTATGCTGAAAATGCTATAAAGTACGTTATCATTGATGCTGCTTCTAACAACAATAATAAAACAATCCCTAATCTTTATTTAACATTTTTGTGAGTTCTAGAAGCTGTTTTAAGCATTTAACATTTAATCCTCACAAACGATACAATAGGCATAATATTTTCTCTATTTTGTAGACAATGGAACTGAAGCACAGAAAGGTGCAACATAGTGAAGGTGGAATTTAAACCCAGAATGTTTGGCTCTAAGTTCCATGTTCATAATCACTATGTCAAATCATCTCCCAATTAAATACCTTATGAATTGGATCAAAATGAGGGAAGGACACATTGAGTATGAGGAATCCATTTTACTGATACAGATTATGGCACATGCAGTTTGACTTTGTAGTTAGCACTTCCAGACTTGATATTTCTCTGCAGTGGTAATAATTGCTTTCCTACTCAAATAGAAATGACGTTATACTATGGTCTAAGAGTTGTTGCTAGATGCTCACTAGAGTCTGCTTCTCTAATCCTCTCAATTCTTCAGTAACCACTTGGTGATAAACTATCTTTTCTACAAACAACCCAGAACTGTTCCTGTTGCGCTCCTGGCCTCTAATCAGTTTTATGGTTTGTTCCAGAAGTGGGAACAGCAATTGAAAGGAGCTGCAATAGTAAGAGATAGGATGGGTGTCTTGCCACAGAAATTTCTGTGGGACTTCTAGCAAAAATGAGATTAAGGGTACTGTTTTCCTACCAAAAATTTTCCTATGTCAAAGTAGCCACCTTAAGTTAAAAGAGGAATGGAGGACAAAAGAAGTGGGCACATTAGACAAAACAATAATTTTCAAGACTACTGGCTATCAGACAATGAAGGGCAATCACTGACAAAGTGGGGGAAAATGAGGTGGGGTCTACAATTGCTGCAGCTCACTTTATAAAGAGATTTCAGCCTGTTACCTTGGGAAAAGGAACTGAGTCCCTGCCTTTGGATTGCCCTAACAAAGGAGATAAATTTGAGAGTCTAGGAAGACATTAGACAGCTGGTGCTAACAGGGATGACTACCAGAGAGAACAGAGCAGCACAAATAGAGAATTGCAGAGATCATCAGAGGATACCCATCAAGTATTCACCTGAGTGTTAGTCAGAACATGAATGAAGAAACTCTGAGTGGCTGAGGATGGAAAACCAAAAGATTAAAAAATAGTAGAGCCCAACAGTCACATAGGGCTGGAAATAGTGCTTGTTCCAACAGCTGGATTGGAAAACCTCATTACTCACAGGGTATTGTATGGAGTATTCAGAATAACCTTGCCTAAATAATAGAAAAATAGTTAGCTCTAGACTGAGCACAGTTAGAGTCCTGCTTAACAAACCTCAAAAGGAAGACCCAAAAAGATCAAACTCTTTCTAAATAACTTAGTTGCTTCCCAGAAAAAAAAAACAAAAAACAACAACAAAATATTTATAAATTAAAGAAGACATAATGAATGGAAAGATATTGCATGTTCATGGTCAGAATTAATATTGTTGAAATGTCTATACTACCCAAAGCCATCTATAGAGTCAATGGAATTCCCATCAAAAGTCCAATGGCATTTTCACAAAAATATAAAAAACAATCCTAAAATTTGTACAAAACTACAAAAGACCCCAAATAGCCAAAGCAATCCCGAAAAAGAACAAAGCTAGAATCATCACACTTCCTGGTTTTAAACTCTATTAAAAGCTATTTTAACCTGAGCACCTGAGTGGCTCAGTGGGTTAAAGCCACTGCCTTCAGCTTAGGTCATGATCCCAGGGTCCTGTGATCAAGCCCCGTGCCAGGCTCTCTACTCTGTGGGGAGCCTGCTTTCTCCTCTCTCTCTGCCTGCCTCTCTGCCTTCTTGTGATCTCTGTCTGTCAAATAAATAAATAAAATATTTTTTAAAAAATGAAATAAAAGCTATTTTAACAAAAACAGTATGGTAGTAGCATAAAAGCAGACATATAAGCCAATGGAACAGAATCAAAAGCCACAAAATAAATCTACATATATATGTCAATTAATATTTGGCAAGAAAGCCAAGAATTCTCAATGGGGAAAGATAGTCTCTTCAATATTTTGTGCTGAGAAAATTGGATATTGAATGAAATTGGACACCTATCTTATACCATATACAAAAATTAAGTTGAAATGGATTAAGGACTTAAATGTAAGACCTGAAACTATAAAATTCCTAGAAGACATCCTAGGGAAGAAGCTTTTTGAGATATGTCTTGGCAATGACTTTTTGGACATGACATCTAAAGCACAAGCAACAAAAGCGAAAGTCAGCAAATGAAACTACATCAAACTATCAAACTAAAAACTCCTGCACAGCAAAATAAACAATCAACAAAATGAAAGGCACTTTATGGAATGGGAGAAAATATTCGTATATCGTATATCTGATAGGAGGTTGATATCTAAAATGTATTTTTTATATCTAAAACATATTAAAGAACTCATACACCTTAATAGCAGAACAAAAACAAAACAAAAACTAAAAATACCCAGTCCAATTAAAAAATGGGCAGAGGACTTGAATACACATTTTTTTCAAGACCTACACAGTCAACATCCCTAATTCATCAGCTCAATATCGCTCATCAACCCTAATCATCACAACAAATCATCACTTTATTCCTGTTAGAATGGATATTATAAAAAAGACAAGAGATAATAAATACTTGTGAGGATGTGGAAAAAAAGAAACACTGTTGGACTATTGATGGGAATGTAAGTTGATACAGCCACCGTGGAAAACAGTGTGAAAATTCCTCAAAAATTAAAAATAGAACTATCATATGATTCAGCAACCCCCCCGCCCAGGTGTATATCTGAAGGAAATCAAATCACTATCTTAGAGAGATACCTACATTCCTTTATTCATTGCAGCACTAGATAGGAAAACTATCTATGTGTCCACTGAGAGATGGTTAAAGAAAATGTGATATATATTACATGAATAGACTAGGAGGGCATTATGCTAGGTGAAAAAAGCTATACAGAGAAAGACAAATATTTCATGGTATTGCTTATACATGGAATTTAAAGAAAAAAAAGTTGATTACAATAGAAATGAGGTAGAATGGTTTACTAGGGGTTGGGGGTGGGGTAATTGGGAAGATATTGCTCAAAGGGTACAAACTTTCAGTTATAAGATAAATAAGTTCTGAAAATCTAATGTTCAGCATGGTGACTATAGTTAACAATACTTTATTGTATATTTGAAAGTGGCTGTAAGAATAGCTTTCGGGGGGTGCCTGGGTGGCTCAGTGGGTTAAGCCTCTGCCTTCGGCTCAGGTCATGATCTCAGGGTCCTGGGATAGAGCCCCGCATCAGGCTCTCTGCTCCGCGGGGAGCCTGCTTCCTCACCCTCTCTCTCTGCCTGCCTCTCTGCCTACTTATAATCTCTGTCTGTCAAATAAATAAATAAAAATCTAAAAAAAAAAAAAAAGAATAGCTTTCGGGACGCCTGGGTGGCTCAGTGGGTTGGGGCCGCTGCCTTCGGCTTGGGTCGTGATCCCGGGGTCATGGGATCGAGCCCCGCATCGGGCTCTCTGCTCTGCGGACAGCCTGCTTCCTCCTCTCTCTCTGCCTCTCTGCCTACTTGTGATCTCTGTCTGTCAAGTAAATAAATAAAAAATCTAAAAAAAAAAGAATAGCTTTCATATTTTTACCATTCCACCAACAAAATGGTAATTATATGAGGTGAAGTATGTGTTAACTTATTGCAATGTGATAAAAATTTCACAATGTATACATACATGTATGAAATCATTACATTGTATACTTTGAGTTTATACAGTGTTATATGTCAATTAAATCTCAGTAACTGGGAAAAGAATACATAGTGTGATACAAAAATATCCAGGAACCAATATGGTAAACTTCACTATGTCTGACATCTTATTTTAAAAAATTCATTGTGTCCAACATCTAATAAAAAATGAAATGATCAGCCAGGCAAAATGCAGGAAAATATAACCCATAGTTAGTAAAAGAATTAGTCAAAACAAAACCAGATCTAGCAGAGTTATAACAATTATCAAATCAGGATATTTAAGCAGTTATTATAGCTTTATTCCCTATGTTCAAGAACATATTGGAAAGATTGAACCTGTTACGTAGAGACATGGAGGAGATAACAGAGATTAAATTGAACTTCTAAAAATAAAAATCACAATGCCTGAAGATAAAAATAAAGTATAGGATCAATGGCAGATTAGACACTGCAGAAGAAAAATTAAGTGAACTTAGAGATGAAGGGATTGAAACTATCCAAAACAAAACAAAAAAAGAAAAGAGCATGTAAGAAATTAATGGAGCATTAGTGAATTGCAGAACAACTTCAAACCACTTATAAAATGTATAATTGAAGTCCCTAAGGGAAGTTGGGGGAGAGGTACAAAATAAATACCTGAAGAAACGACCAAACTTTTTTCAAATTTAAATAAAAACTAAAAATTCACAGATACAGGAATCCCAACAAATGCAACACAAGCAATATGAAAAAAACTATACCAAAGTATATAAAAACCAAACCAGTGATAAAAAAAGAAATTATTTTACATTGTCAAAGAAAAATAACACATTATTTATAAGGGAACATAGATAAGTAAGGGAGCAGATTTCTTGTTGGAAACAATGCAAGCTAGAAAATGAGAGAAATGTTTTTAAATTACTGAAAGAAATATACTTTTAATCTATAATCAATGAAAATACCTTTCAAAAATGAAGGAATAGTAATAATTTTTTCAGATGTACAAAAACTAAAGTTCTCCACCACCAGGAGAATCATATTACAAGTACTAAGGGAAGTCTTCAGAAAAAAGGAAAATGATACTAGGTGGAAATCTGAATCTACACAAAGAAACGACGAACACTGTAAGTGGCAACAGTGTGGATAAATATATAAGTACTTCGCAATTCTGTATAAATCTCTTTAAAATAAAATTGCTTTTTAAAATTTTTTTTAGGTAGGCTCCATACTCACCGTGAAGCCCAATGTGGGGCTTGAACTCATGACCCTGAGATTGAGACCTAAGCTAAGATCAAGAATCAATCAGACTCTTAACTAACTGAGCCACCCAGGTGCCCCGAAAACAAAATCATAATATAGTGAGTGGTTTATAACATATGTACAACTAAAACACTTAGTAACAGAGTAAGGATTAAGAGGGAAGAAATTGATACACTATTGTAAGATTTTAGTACTATATATTAGATGGTTTGACAACATTTGAAGACAAACTATGATTGCTAAATCTACATACTGTAAATCTTAAAACAGCTACTAACATTAAAAAAACAAAGAATTATAGGTAATAATTTAACAAAGGAGATAGAATCATAATAGCATGCGATTAATCTACAATAGGACAGAAAACGAAAATGTGGGGGACAAAGAGCAGATGGCGTAAACAGAAAACAAATAGCAAATGATAGATTAAAACCTAACAGCATCAATCAAAAATATTTAAAGAAAGTGGTCTAAATATTCCAAATAAAAAAGAGAGATTATCAGATCGAATATAAAACAATTCACCACTAAAGTTTGCCAACAAGAAACTCTTTAAATATAAGAAAAATAGGCTACAATTTAAAAGATGGATAAGAGATGCTCCATGCTAATATTAATTTAAAAAGGCCCAGAGTGGTTACATTACTATCAATTTAATATTTCAAAGTGAGAAATAGCAAGGGTAAATAAGGTCATTTCATGATAAAGAGTTACATTTTTTAAGAGGATTTAACAGTCCTGAATGCTTACACACTTAGTAACAGAGCTTCAAAGCACACAAGGCAAAAACTGATAGAACTGCAAGAAAAATAAATCTGCAATTACAATGATACTTCAATAACCCTCTCACAATAATCAATAGAATAAAATGATTATACAGAAAATCAGTAAGAATAGAGATTTGAGCAGTCTTATGAACCATTTGACCTGTTAGCATTTATAAAAAATCCCATATAAATACAAAAGAATACGTTCTTTTCAAATGCAAATGGAAATTTTATAAAAATAAACCATATTCTGAGCAACAGAACAGGTATCAACATATATGAAGGACTCGAGTTATATAAAGCATGTGCTCTGACTGTCCGAAATGGCCAACAATCCCTGTTGAAATCCCAGGGTTGAAAGATTACTACAAACTTCGTGGTGAAAGATTGGAGAAGGCAAGGCAGTCTCAGAGACAAAAACTCTGCTCTTCTTTGCACGGGTTTTCATCGGTCCTTCAGGACAATCACTAATCCTTATCACTGTTTCTCAAGCAGGAAAAGTGCGACAAGGGGTCTTACTGAAACTGGGAGGATGTGTTTACCAGAAAGATATGCTAATCTGCGTGTTTCACTAAGCATAGCCTAAGGGACAAGGCATGCATTTCTTAGATCACAGGGTGGCTGTTTGGGCTGAGAAAGCTTTGGGAAGCTGATCCTGTTTGGCTCACTGCCTTAAAAACCCTGCCTTCAGCTTGGGTCCTGATCTCGGGGGTCCTGGGATCCAGCCAAAATTGGGCTCTTTGCTCAGCGGAGAGCCTACTCCCCCTTCTCTCTCTCTGCCTACTTGTGATCTCTGTCTATCAAATAAATAAATAAAATCTAAAAAAAAAAAAATCTTTGGGAAGGCAGCTCCCTGGGGCATTCCAATGACAGAGTGGTCCCAAAGGCCACAGACCACAGGCCTCAGGCCTCAGCATTCCAAAGGCCCACCCCTTTCTGAAATCTCCCTCCCCTTGCCCCCCCCCCACCCCCGTGTTACTTTTTTTTTTTAAGATTTTATTTATTTATTTGACAGATAGAAATCACAAGTCGGCAGAGAGGCAGGCAGATAGAGAGGAGGAAGCAGGCTTCCCACGGAGCAGAGAGCCCAATGCGGGGCTCGATCCCAGGACCCTGGGATCATGACCCAAGCTGAAGGCAGAGGCTTTAACGCACTGAGCCACCCAGGTGCCCCCCCCATGTTACATTTTTAGCAAGCCAGGTATTATGGCTGATTTTAGCCTCTACATTAACCCCAACATCCGACCAAGATAAAACTATTTTCATAATAATGCTTAGGCACTATTTGCCCTTATTTTCATTCTTATTTTGTTAAGAGTTTACAGTGGAGTTTTCCAGAATCTACATTATGTGTGATATTGCAGAAACATATACAAGAATAACTGTCTTGTATTTGTAAGGGCCTATTTAGCCAAAACGGCTCCATTTTAGTTGAACAGCCATTTTGTTGTTTATGCAGTAAAACTTAAACAGACCCTGCCTCCCCTCACCCCCCCACCCCGACTTACTTAAAAACAAGTCCCCAAAACCAGTCCCAGGTAACAAAGCCCAAATACAAGGGCGGGTCAGGCCAAGTGGAGGTATCCAATCAGTGGGGGTGCATACTGTCTCCCTAGCTACCAAAGAGTATGGGCCCCGCCCTTTGGGTCCCTTTTGGGTGCTAATTCTGACCAAGGTGATAGGCTAGTTCAAATGTCTATTATAGGGTAAAGTGTAATTCAATTGGTCACTTATGTGTGACCTAGCCTGACTGTGCAGTTTTCTCTGTGTCATTGGCCACCTGTGCGTGGCCAGGCCCAACCACATGGCCTTTGCCCTTAAAAGCCAGTTTGTAAGGCAGGAGGAGTCACCTCTCTTTGTAAGAGATGGCCCCAGCCGGTCAGTTTGATTCTCCATGCTTGGCGAGAAATAAAGCTTTGCTTGACCTTTGCTTTGTATCAGTCTCGCTCCTTTGATTATGGACCCAAACAGTATTAAGCCATAGGTTAAAGATATTTTCAAAAATTTAAAATAATGCCTACCGCTCTACTCCCTAACAATTTTTCAGAAATGTGGTTTTTTAATAAAATATATTAATTATATTGAAATGACTTGATTGTTGTTTTAAATTATTTACTGTAAATTTCTAACGTGTTGATCGATAAAACTCATACAAAGAAAGGCCCTCCTTGGAGGTTTCAGTAATTTTTAAGAGAGCAAAGGGACTCCAAGACCAAAAACTTGGATAACCATTTCGTCAAACCCAAACATGTTCAATACCAGACGCATCCCCCCTCCTTCCCATCAAACCGGTTCCTTCTTTTGGCATGTCTGTTTTGTTAATGCTCAGTTCCCTAGGTCACCAATACTTAAAACCTCAAAGCAGATATATTTTTATTTCTTACACCCATTTTTTGGTCTCTCTGTTTCATCTTTGCATTTTTTTAGTTTACTTGATGTACCTATTTACTAGATTCTAAGTTCCCCGAGGATAGAATTCATATATTAATCAACATTTTTATTTCCCTTAATACTGATCCTGTACTCAAAAACAAAATCTATTACTGCAATGATTCATAACTGGTTGTTGATAAAAATGACAGCAAACTGGTACTGACAATTTATTTAATATTGCAAACACAATGTTACTTGCATAACCTAGAACATTTATATTATTTGCTGAAATTAATTCATTATTTAATACAAAATTGAGTTTGTTCATGAGCCTCTGGCCATAATTAAATGCAACAATGTGATTTTAATTATATTTGAATTAGCACCATTATAAAATACCAATATGTTAGGTAATGATAAAATATCAATATGTTAGCATATGAAGACCTCAAGTTTAGAGCCACACAGAGGCTGTGCCAGGTAGGAGAAACTACAATACTGGCAGATAGTGTAGATTTTACATTAAGCTTCTTGCACCTAAATTTATGTCCCTCATTAAAATAGCTATGAGTGATGAAAACTGGGAAAATCATTAACAAAAGTACCAGTGCCAAGCCCTGCTTTATTCAAAGTAGAAACATTTCCAACCATATAAAAATGATCCTTGAGGAGGGTGGGTCATAATGTCAAGACAGAGAACTAGCGGGGAATGTTTGACTCTATGGCTGCTGACTGACCATCCACTCTTAAGAGATAATGCACACTGTGGTGGTAGTTCTTCCCCCAAGGAGTGCAGAAGCCAACAAATGCAGATATTTCGGAATGGAATAATATGTGAAGACAAAGGTAAGAGGTACTGTGCTGGTGATGAAGAAGCAGTAGGACCTTGATGGCAAATTATCTACTGTGGGTGTGGCTGAATGACATGCAAGATTCCCTCGTTAGTTTTGCCTTTAAGCAGTATAATTTTATTGACATTCTGAAATGATTGTGTCACCTTGTAACACCACAGAAAGTTATATTTACCAGAAGGCGTTATCTGGGCAGCTAACACAATGAGGGGATCACTATTCCCTAATCATCTAAACTGATAGGTGAAACACCATTCCTTGAGTTACAGTGCTTTGAATAATTAATGACTTTTCTACTTTTGTTTCTAAACCCTTTGCAAATTTAAGATTAGACTTTAAACTCTACAATTATCAACTATGCCTACACTTAAAATCAATTGTGCTATTTTGACTAATTTTTTTTTTAATTAAGCATATCAAGTTAACTTGGGCCAGGCGTCAATTTGTTTTTAGCTAGTCGACTCCAACAATGTGAACTTTGGAAATAGGTTGAAATTATGAAAATGCAAGAAGATTTTCCTTTTTTTTAGTCTTTTACATTCATACAGAAGTAAAATAGATGAACTTTCTGGACGAGAAAACTATCAGGAAGGAAAACACAAGTACTACTTTTATTTAAATTTAGTAATCTTTTGGAGATCTGTTAAGTACCAGTTGTTTATATGTAGTATGGAAATGTTGCAGGTCATTGAGAAATGAACCAATCTTTGACTCTATCCACAAACATTTATTGTCTAGTATGTCCCAGGCACCAGTAAAACATCACTACATAAAATATCCTAGTTACTTCAATAGAATGGGGCAGAAGTTAATTCTGGTCAAAGTAAATGGTCAATATTCTAGAGCATAGCAAAAGCGTGGGCCCAACTGTATTCATTTGTTTCTATTACAAATAGAAATGTTACTAGCAGCAACATGACAGCATCCTTAAAAACAGATAGCTATTTTAGTACTCTTAAACAAGGGCTTAGATAAAAATGATTTCAGAATTTCTCGGTCGCTGAAGTATGGATAAATTATTATCAAAACAAGCAGTTAAATCAAATGTACTCAATTTCATTACAAGTATAGATAAGACGATGTATACTTTAGAGTTCACTTTAACCATTATTCCTTCTACCCTAGAGAGATGGAAATTGTTTTCTGGTATGGAGACTAGGTCTTTGTCTCAGGCTACCCCTTCACTTCTTGGTCCCTGTTCTTGCTAACTGAATTGCATTTCTTTTTACAGCATTATTTGCAGCAAA
Source organism: Taxidea taxus jeffersonii (assembly GCA_003697995.1). Lineage (NCBI taxonomy): Eukaryota > Metazoa > Chordata > Mammalia > Carnivora > Mustelidae > Taxidea > Taxidea taxus. Next base: position 16,717 of record RCUC01159594.1, read on the forward strand.
CTGTTCTACCCCTCTGTGAGCAACTTAATCTTTAGATAGACAAGAATTTCTTATGTATATTGTTTCTAATTAGGTTTCTTTCTTTTTCATTTTTCTTCTTTTCTGCTTTCTGTGCTATTAGGCTGTTCTGCTCTTCTCTAATTCCCCTAAACATTCTGTTCATACTACTGTTGCTTCCTTTAAGCTCACTGCTTACCCATATTGTTGTTGACATGTCTCTATGCATAGGCCCTAAAACTCCATTTGAGTTTTTCTCTCTATGGTTATTTTGCACTGATTATTTGAAACATAGAATAAGTTACTTATCTGCCACTTAGAAAATCCCATCATTCTGCTTTGAAGAGAAGCTTCCAAGCTATATCATCAGAAAGGTACTTACTTGGTACAAGTGAGAAAACATACTGTTTCTGGAACATGCCCATTAACCTTCGTGATAAAGCATCTGCCACTTATCAAGGCCTCCCTGAATCAAGAGGCCCTGCAAAATCATCACCTCTATAAATCCACTTTTAATTCCTACTTCCTGGGTAAGTAAACATAGGATGGCAGAAGATTTTTGAGGAACACTGGATGATTTCTAAAGAAAGATCCTTTTCCTTCTAATTCTAACTCACCATGAATAGACGAGTATAGTCCAAAAAGTTCTGAGCTTTTTTTTTTTTTTTTTTTTGAGTATAGACTGGGCCAGCATTTCCTGGAATTGATCTTGATTGGAGGCATCTGGTTTATAATCTTAGCATCACAAAGAGGCTCTGAGACTCCAACTTGAGCTGGCAAATGAGTTTCAGTGAGTCGTGTCTGGAAAAGCCTCTCTTTTTAGGACAACAAATTCTAGAAGTTCTTTTATAATTGAGTTGTCTTGTGAAAACTGGCACTGACATACTTCAGGGTTCCTTAAATTTTGAAATCCTAAGAACATGAGAGGTGATCTGATAACAATTTTTTGTTCATAGACTAAGAAAATTGATGAGAGTCACCATAAAATTCAGAAGTTTAATTAATGGATCTTGGGTCATCATGGTATTTGGTCTTATTAAAAAACATTCTCATTAATCACTCTCATGAAATTGACAAGTAGTGTTTATTCCACGAAAAGTCTTTTCTGCTCATTGCACATATTTTTTTCTTAATGTTCAAATGAGTCATCTTCATAGGCCTGATGTGCTTCAAATATTTGTAGGACATTTCTATTTGATTCATTACAGGGGTTTTTTTCAGTGTTGTTTTTTTTTTCAAAAGTGTTCTACATAAAGCTGATAAAAAATGAAGTTGCCAAAATTTAAAAAAAAAAAAAAAAGGAGGAGAGACTGGAACCCACTCACACTCATTCTCCTTTGATTTCCTGACCAACCCTGGAGGCACTTCAGCAGAACCCCCAACACCCTGCAAAGCTTGGATAGAAAGTCAGATTGTTAATCCAAAGCAGTAAGTCTCTTCACGCAGAGTCCTGTACACAACCAGCTCTCAGCCTCTTGTAAAGATATCTTGGTAGCCACAACATTTCATAACCTTAACATTTAGGGTTTAGTAAAAATGCAGGAACTTTTACATTTTTAGGAAGTATTTGTATTTGTTCTACATGCTCTCACAGCATTTTTCAAATTTAATTTTTTATAATTTTTGCATCACACAAGTTATACATATTAATGGAGAAAGAGCAGAAATTAGAGTACAGCAAAGACAGAAAAATAACAACTAATATCTGTAGAAAACTTTTAGACCTGCCAGGCTCTATTTTAAGTGTCTTTACGTGTGATAATTCATTCAAATCTCTCAACAATTCTTGGAGATTATTATTATTATTCCTAATGTATAGATGTGAGAACCAAAAAAAGAGAGATAGTAAAAAACTTGCCCGGTTCTACAGAACTGAAAGACTGGCATCTAACTTATAGTGTACATAGCCTCATACCATATTATTCTTTTCACTTGAAAACATGTGTGCATGTTAATAAATATGCTGCTTAATGGTGATTCCGCATACATATATAAGCCCTGTATAAATGAGAGTCATTTATATATATATATATATATATATATATATATATATATATATGAGGACTCAACACACATATTCATTCCCTCTCTCTCTCAATCTCTCTGTGAACTCAGTAAATTAGACTACTTTGAAATTAGAAACCTATACTCTGCTATAGACAATGCCAAGAGAATAGAAGACAATTCACAGACTGAGAGAAAATACTTACAAAAGGTATTTATGATAAAGGATTGTTGTCCAAAACATATGAAGAACTCTTAAAACTCAACAATAAGAAACTAAACAACTCAATTAAGAGAATGGGCTAAAGAGCTTAACAGACACTTCACCAAGAAGATATACAGGTGGTAAATAAGCCTATGAAAAGATGCTCCACATCGTATGCCATCAGGGAAATACAAATTAAAATAAGATATCACTACACACCTATTAAAATGCCTAAATCTGGATCACTAACACCAAACATGTCATTATATATTTTTCCAAAATCATGAAATGTACAACACCAAGAGTGAATCCTAATGTAAACTACTGAGTTTGGGTGATAATGATTTGTTAATGTAAGTTATATTATATATATTATAATCAATTATAACAAGTGTACCACTTTGGTGGAAGAAGTTGATAATGGAGGAGATTATTCATGTATGGGGGTAAGGAGTATATGAGAAATCTTTCAATTTAACTCAATTTTGATGTGAACCTAAATGGCTCTAAAAAAATAAAATCTAATTTTATTTTATTTTATTTTTAGATTTTTATTTATTTATTTGAGAGACAGAGAGTAAGCATGAGTCCGGGGGGAGAGGAGAGAGAAGGAGAAGCTGACTCCCCATGGAGCAGGGAGCCCAATGTGGGGCTCGATCCCAGCCGAAGGAATCATGGGATCATGACCCAAACTGAAGACAGATGCCTAACTGACTGAGTTACCCAGGGACCCCTCAAATCTAATTTTAGAAATGTAACAAGATTTCTGCTTCCAACCATTGTGAAGTAGAAGAATCTGTACTGAACTTCCTATTGGAAACAACCAGAAAGCTGGACAAAATACATCAAACCCCTGTTTTCAGATATTGGAAAATATACAGTGTAAGCTTATGATCCCTGAAAAAGAAGGAAATGAATAGAAATGAGCCTGATGAGCCCCATGGTTCTTCTGGAGGCACAATCAGGACTATAGCAGAATGAGGACAATCACAAGTAAGACATGGTGATTTCACTGAGTGAAGAAAAAAATAGTTTAGGGAATGTAAGGTAACTAGGAGTTGAAAGGCAAAATTTGAGATTAAAAAAAAAGAAGAAGCTTTGCACAGTGACAGTATTGTAGCCAATGAGGTTTATCTGAGCCCCCCCCCCAAAAAAAGAGCTTTAGGAATCTGCATAGTAGTCCCTTGGAGTCTATTGCTATAGCTAATCTGTACATGCATACACCAAAATTCCATGAAGCCTGGCAAAAAATGACCTGTTAACTGCAGAATTCTAGAGCTCACATTGGGAAGGGAAACACTCAACTTGACTGAAGTGGGAAGTCAGTAGAGACCCCAGAAAGCCATACCTGACTAGTAGAACTAAATTATTCCTAAACACTAGTCAATATCTACCTTGTCAAATATTAAAAACAGGCCTCAAAACGATTAAACTGATCCATAATCATTAAACTATCTTCCATAAAAAATACAATAATCTTTAAGGAAAGACTACAAAATCCAAGTACTGAACAACATAAAACCCAATATCCAGCAGCTAATCAGAGCTAATTAGAAAGGCCAAGAAGTAAGAAATTGTGACATGTAGGGGCACCTGAGTGGCTCAATTAAGTGTCTAGCTCTTGATTTCAGCTCAAGTCATGATCACGGGGTTAAGAAATCCAGCCCTGTGTCAGACTCCACACTAGGCATGGAGCCTGCTAAAGATTCTCTCTCTCCCTCTCCCTCCATCTTTCTCTCTCCCCTCTCTCTTTTCCCTCTATTAAAAAAAAAACAAAAACAAACAAACAAAAAAAAGTGAAACAAAACAATATTGTAACACATAAATTCACAGGAACTAAGATTAGAAAGTAATTTCATCAACCTGATAATGAACATCTATCAAATTCTACAGCTAACATCTACTGCAGGTTGAAAAACTAAGTGCTTCCCTCAAGCTCAGGAATAAGAAAGGGATATTGGCTCTCACCACTTTATTTAACAAAGAATGAAAAGACCTGTGTTTTGGAAAGGAAGAGATTAATTCATTAATTCATCTTTATTTATAGATGACAGGATCATTTATGTAGCAAATCCTAAAGAATCTTTTTGGGAAAAAAAAACTTCCAAATTATAAATGAGTTTAACAAAATTGCAGGATAAAATGGCAATATACAAATCCAATTGTCCTATATTTTGCTGCAAAAAAAATTGGACTTGAAATTTAAAGCATGTCATTTTAATATCATAATGTTATACAAACCAATGAAATATTTAGGATTGCATTTAACAAGATATGTGAGAGAGATTCTTGAGAGAAATCAAAAACCTAAATAAATGGTAAGATATAGTGCATTTCATGAATTAGAAGTGTCAATAATGTTAATATGTCAATTCTCCCCAAATTTATCTATATATTCAAAGCAATACCAACCAACTCTACTATTATTTTGAAAAAATTAACAAGCTATTCCTAATATGTAAAAAAATACAAATTACCTAGAATGCCCCAAAATTTTTTGAAAAAGAAAATTTAAAAAAAAAAATTCAAAATTGGTCAAAGAATTTGCATAGACATCTCTCCAAAGAAGATATACAAATGGTAAACACGTGCGAAGGTGCCTGATATCACTGATCATTAGGGAAATGTGAACAAAAATGACAATGAGATACCACTTCACACAGGTTAGAATGGCTACTATCAAACTACAATAAATAATAGGTATTGGTGAAGATGTGGAGAAACTGGAACCTTATTCACTGTTGGTGAAAATGTAAAAATGATACAGCCACTGTGGAAGATGATATGGAGTTTCCTCAAAAATACAAAATTACCATATGGAAAAGATGCTCAACATCACTTATCATCAGGGAAATGCAAATGAAAACTACAATGAGATACCACCTCAACACCTGTCAGAATGGCTAAAATCCAAAACCACAAGCACTGACAAGTGTTGACAAGGATGTGAAGAAAAAGGAACCCTCATGCATTGTTGGTGGGAATGCAAACTGATGCAGAGACTGTGGGAAACAACATGGAGATTCCTCAAAAAATTAAAAATAGAACTACCCTACAATCCAGTAATCACACTACTGGATATTTACCCCCCAAGTATAAAAACATTAATTCAAAGGAATACATGCACCTCTATGTTTATAGCAACATTATTTATAATAGCCAAGTTATGGAAGCAGCCCAAGTGTCCATCAATAGATGAATGAATAAGGAAGATGTGATACATATCTGTAGTGGAATATTATTCACTACATAAAATGGATGAAATCTTGCCATTTGCAATAGCATGGATGGAACTAGAGAGTATTATGCTAAACAAAATAATTCAGTTACAGAAAAACAAATATGATTTCACTCATATGTGGAATTTCCGAATTTAGGAAACAAAACAAATGAGCAAAGGAAAAAGAGAGAGTGTATGTGTGTTCATTGAGTATTTTGGAAATGTGGTTTATAGTTTTCACCTTCTTTTCAGACCTAATTTCCTCAAATATTTTTCCTTCCTTACACCTTTCTTCTAGGATTTTAGTTAAATGTATGTTGCACAATTCAGTGTTTCCCACGCACATCACTGATAATTTCTTTTGTAGTCCTTATTTTCTTCTGCTTCATTTTGAATTTATGCTGTTACATCTTCAAGTTTACCATACCTTCTTCTGCAACATCTAATCTGCTCCCAATTACTTGCAATAAAATTGTCATCTTTACTATGTTGAACCTTCTAACTTATGAATAAATATATATTACTCTATTTAGGTCTTTGAGTGCCTTAATCAAAATGGTGTATTTTTCAACATATTTCTAGATGTTTTGTTACCTATATACCTAAGTATATCATTTTGGGGGAGCTGTTGTAAATACTATTTTTAAAACTGGTTTCCTTTTGTTCATTGCTAGGAAATATTATGGTTGTTTTTTTTTTCATGTTGACCTTGTTTCTTGACCTTGTATCATTGGAAACTCATTTATTATTTTTAAGAATTGTGTTTTGTTGTTTTCCCATTCTCGGGATTCTTTACAGAGAATTTTGTGCTGATTTGTGAATTGGGAGACTTACTTCTTTTCCAAGCCATATGTCATTTATTTTTCTTTTCTTATTGTATTGACTGAGATTTCTTGTACAATTCTAAATAAGTGAGAGTATATATCCTTATCTTATTCTTTAAGGGGAGAAGCATTAAGAGATCTTAAGGGAAGACATTCAATGTTTCACCATTAAAATCTTGTTAGTGTTAGCTTTTTTGGATATGCTTTTATGAAATTTATAAAGTATATTTCCATTCCCAGTTTTCTAAAAGTTCAATCATGAAGAGGTGTTGAATTTTGTTAAATGATTTTTCTCCATCATTTGCTATTGTTTATTATTCATGTTCAGGGTTCCATGCATTGGTGTGTTACTATTGCCTTGCTTATAGTTTTCTTTATTTGTTTTTGTTCCTTATTTTTGAAAATAGTCAATGGAAACTTGCAGATATGTATGGCAAAACCAAATTCTTGCAGCAATATAAGGATAGAATGACAATTTGAGATCATGGCTAACCAGCACAGAAACAATACAAGGTCAAATCAATTGTGCGTGGCTCTTGTTTTAAAGAACCAGTTATCAAAGCCAATGAGATAAAAAAACAAAAATGGAAAACAACAAGAGAAGTCTTAACCCAAATAATATTAATATGGTGAAAAATTTAGGAGAAACCATAAGAGATTGCCAAAACCTCATGATGCTCCCTTTTGGTCTAGAAATGCCCACCGGGACCTGGCAATTCTTATGAATCTGGCCTCTCTGTACCTCTTCATTTCTCTGAAACATGCTTGTTTTTTTATCTCATGTCATTTCCTTGGGGTTCTGCTGTGTGTTAATGAGTTTTAGTAAGATGGAAAAATCCATGCTATTGTGTTTGGGTAGCAAATGATTTACCCAGGAAATATAACGCCTTAACCTAATTTAAAATGGTTGTCTCCACAAAGCCCTCAAGGGATAATGTTAATTGTAAGATTTTCATTGTATCAGCATTGATACAATGTATCAGCTTCTTTGGGATCCATTTTTTATTGTGAGAGAATTTGTCATCCTTTAAGTTTTACTATCTCTGAACGGAAGTTCAAGTTATGCTTCCACTCTGCAGCCTAAACATTTGATTTACAACATTTTTAAGAAAGTGAAGAAAAGGATACCTGCGTGGCTCAGTGGGTTAAAGCCTCTGCCTTTGGCTCAGGTAATGATTCTAGAGTCCTGGGATCAAGCCCCACATCAGGCTCCGTGATCAGCAGGGATCTCTCTCCCTCCGCCTGCCGCTCTGCTTACTTGTGTTCTCTATCTCTCTGTCAAATAAATAAATCTTAAAAAAAAAAGTGAAGAAAAGTTTATCATACACAATGTAATTTAATTTTTTTTTAGTTTGGGTCATAGGGACTATAAGAATGTGAGGACAAAATAGTTAAAAATAAAAGTCTTGGGACGCCTGGGTGGCTCAGTTGGTTAAGCGGCTGTCTTCGGCTCAGGTCATGATCCCAGCATCCTAGGATGGAGTCCCACATCGGGCTCCTTGCTCAGCAGGGAGCCTGCTTCTCCCTCTGCCTCTGCCTGTGCTCGCTCTCGCTCTCTCTCTCTCTGACAAATAAAGAAAAAAAAAAACAACCTTAAAAAAAAGTCTTGAGTGGAGAGGCTTTTATTAAAACTTCATTTAATATTCATATTTTATTAAAACTGCCTTACACATGAAGACAAATTCCTTAATTTAGGAAATATCTTTTTATTTCTTTTGCATTTTTAAATTATTGATTAAAATATTTTGAATAGGTGACACACTTGCATGGTTCAAAATTAAAATGAGAATTACTATATTTTGTATATGTGCTGCCGAAGCGAGCACAAGAATTACTATATTTTGAATCAGTTATTCTAACCAAGGGAAAAAGAGATTTTATCCAATAATTTAAAAGTCACATTAGGGAAAATAGAAATTTCTTACATATAGAAATACCCAGAATAATAAAAACAAAATTAACAAAATCTCTGCCTTAAAATTTTAACATCAAACAATGACAGACTGAGTAGCTAAAATTTTTTTGCCCATATTTTTTAGTACAAAAGTTTTGTACAAAATTTATTTGTACAGATACCCAACTGATATTTGCATAAAAATGCTCTAGGAAACAATAAAAAGTTATTACTAAAATCTGAACTGTGTTCACAAAGAAAAAATCTCTGACAGATAGATATATTTGGGCTATTCTAGAAGAGAGTTCTGTCTTCCTCCTTTGGCTAAAGATTTTCACCAGTTACTCATTGTGGAGGAATTAGACATTTCTATCCATATATCATTAACCAGCATATACACATATACGTATATACACATGTTTACATACATATGTGTATGTGGGTTTATTATATATGTACGTATGTATGTTTATGTTACACACACACGTGCATTTAAAGTTGGGGGAAAAATGACCTATTTGTTGCAGATATTTGGACTTGTGGCTCTTACCTATTATAAGCTTTCCAGTTAAACAGAACCTTTTCCAGAAGGTGCTCTATTAAGAGAAATTTCTTACTGTGTGAACCACATACTGTAAATCATAAGCTGTTACATTATTTGCAGCATGAGGTTAATGCTTATAAAATGCTGCAAAACATAAAGTATCTATCAACAGCGTATATTTTCATATAAAGAAGGCTGTAGAGAAGATTATAGAATCATAAAACCTTAGAGCTGAAAAAACCTAATAACAATAGCTAAAATCAAATAACACTAACTATATGACAGATGCTGTTCTATATACTTTAAATATATAGATTTATTTGATCCTGATAACAATACTTCAAGATGGGTGCTATTATTATTCCTATTAATCAGAGATAGAAATGGGGACACAAAGTTTTAAGTGAATTATCCAAGATCACATAGCTTAACAGTTTGTGAGCTGAGATTTGAAATTGGTTCCAGAATCTGTGTTCTTAACCACTACAAGTCTAAAGATCATTCCCAAGTAAATGAAGGTAGGTAGTATGACAGTGAAGCTAAAAATACTGGATTGGAATCCCATGCAAAATTTATGATCAATGGAAGGAATTTGTCATCTATTCATCTATATTTTTAGTTTGTTGATGATTGCAGTGAACTGGACTTAAAAAATTAATTTGGCTGTCCTTGATTAGTCCAAGCAATTATGCACTTTTCTTTTTTCTCAGAAAAAAACAAAAATAAAAAATCCAACCTGCGGGATGCCTGGGTGGCTCAGTTGGTTAAGCAGCTGCCTTTGGCTCAGGTCATGATCCCAGCGTCCTGGGATCGAGTCCCGCATAGGGCTCCTTGCTCGGCGGGGAGCCTGCTTCTCCCTCTGCCTCTGCCTGCCTCTCTGTCTGCCTGTGCTCCTTCTCTCTCTGACAAATAAATAAATAAAATCTTTAAAAAAAAAAAAAAACCCAACCTACAAAGCCTATTAACTCAATATGGATAATAGGGCTCATTTTTTAATGGAAATATAAAGTTTTGAGCTTGCCACTCTTAATCCTCAATGAATGTTTAAAACTTAAGACTATTTTCACTTAATACAAAATGATTTTATTAGAAATAATTGAAGTAATTACTCCCAAATTGATCTATGCTTCCCACTGCTTGAGATTTCTAACTTTTTCTTTTGAGCTTTCAATGTTTCAAATGCAAAGTGCTTTGAGACTTTTGTAAAAAGATGCTTTTAAAAATACACACTGTCAAAGTGTTACCAGTTTCTTTAAAACTCAGTTACAGCAGGCAGTGTACATATTAAAATGTTGAATGACTCATCTTAGATTCCCTATGTTGTATGTATGACCTACACCACAGTCATAAATGGTTTTAGAGAATAAGAGATTGTCACTACTTTTAGTAAGATGACCTTGGGTGAATAAGTGAATTAAATTGTCTTTTTATTTATTCTTAAACTAAAGAAAATCCTCCTCTCCCTCTCTCTCTCTCTCTTTCTCTTCTCTCTTCTGTTGAGAATCTCATTATGCATAGTCTCTGGGGGACTAAGTGAGATTAAAATCTGAAAAAAAAAAAAAAGAAAAGAAGAAAAAAGGGTCTCAACCCCTGCTGCACAGTTGTTACCTAGAATTCTTGAAACATAAAACAAGAATTAGAAATTAGGGGCTCCTGGGTTGCTCAGTCAGTTAAGTGTCAGCCTTCTACTCAGGTCATGATCCCAGTGTCCTGGGATGGAGCCTCTGCATCAACCCCCTCACCCCTACCTCAAAAAAATTCTGCTCAGCAGGGAGTCTCCTTCTTCCTCTGCCCCTCCCCCCCACTTGTGCTCTCTTTCTCTGAAATAAATAAATAAAAATCTTTTTAAAAAAGAATTGGAAATTAGTTTCTGAAACTACACAAATGGAAGAGCTTCTTTCTCAAAAAGATTATTTCTTCCAGTATTGCTTTAAAGTGCTTGGTAAATTTTAACCAGCCTCTTATTTTGAAAGTAAGAAGCTTCGTGATGCTCAAGGACAAAAACTGTGTTATTTTATAATTTACAATGTGTCTATAAACACGTAACCTTCTTATATTGGCCTATATGTATGAATCACAGGAGCTATATGTGGCAGAGTCTCCTACTTGCCCCCCTAAATACCCAGTAACTGAAGGCAATCTGCTACAAAACCACTTGAGAGGGGCTCTGTGCCACAGGAAGCAGCTGGCTGCTGGGTTCTTCTGGCCACTGCACAATGCAGGAGCTGTAGGAGCTAGCCCACAAAGAAGCTCAGAGCTACAGGAGCAAGATTCTGGAGAAGACCACACATACTTCGGTCGCCCAGAACCAGCAAGGGAAACTGTTTTCCGCCTGTGATGTCCCTCCAGTACCATTTACTGACAGTTTCAGTGACAGCTAGCCAAACAAAAATATTTAAAGGGTCCATATACATTTCACAGAGCAGGCAACAGGAATGAATTTGGAGTGGAGAGCCAAGAAATGGGTAACTTTCACATCTACCACTCTGTATTAGATATGTGAAAGCAAATAATCTACCTTTAATTTTAATTCATTGGACTACGACAAAACACAGCTACACAGAGAAAACTACACACTACCAAGAAATACAGACTTTGAACTGGATATAGTAGCTTGATGAGCTTTTGGGTCATTTTTCTTGGTACTGCTGTCCTGTATGTGGGAAAAACAATGTACATACATATTCAAGTGCAGAAGGGATGGGTGGTGGTAGTGATTGCCAGTTGTTCCCCATATCCATCCTGCCTTTCTTCCAGAATACAGTTATTCTTAGCTGGGCACACAGCTGCCCAGAATAGAGTTTATTTTCCAACCTCTGGAGCAATCGTTTCTTGTTAAAGCAGCTCATCTGTCAGACACAGTTCTGACAATTGGGCTGAAGAAAGAAATATGTAACAGCTCTCAAGAATCCCCTTTAAGGAATAATGCACGATCTCTTACTCCCTCTTCTTTTTGGTTCCATACAGCATCATTCTTCTTGGATTGTAGGTTTCTTCACTTTGGACTAAAGAGGTAGGCTCTGTACGGCAGAGTATTAGGATATGTGCCTTAGTCTCTGACACTTGTGGCATACCATACTGGCCTTGGAGTATTTAACTTTTTTCATGCATAAGGAAAGCTACATTTCTACATTGCCCAAGCCACTGTTATCTGGGGGGTTTTGATACCATAATTGGAACTTAAACATAATACATTCTGTCTTTAAATAATACATACGACTCCTAATTATCTACAGATAAACTATGCTTCTATAACTGATTTCTCACCATTGTTTACAATGTCTTTTTGATCAATTAAGTCATAAATAAAATCTTTATATCTATATCTATATCTGTATATCATCTATCTATCTACCTAAGTGAAGCATATTACAACTCTAAATAAAGGATTTGGGGATTTGGGACTATTGTGGATCATCCAGGCCAGACATATTCTATTTGTAACCACTGATGGTAGAAAGTTAGCTCTAAAGTGTATTTCTATATGAAGATCCAAATATTTCTTAGATGATAAATATTTTTATAAAATTCATGCGATTGTGTTTGACTCATCTCCTTGTGGCAGAGATGGAGAAGTTAGTAGAAGAGATGTTAGATTGAATCAGTTTTTCTGATTCCCCTTTCCTGTCTCATTAACATGAGAACATTGCCATCTCAAAATAATACAAGCATAAAAACAGCTACAACAGAGATAGGTAAAAATTTCTTTAATGTTTCCTAAATTGATATAAATAGATTAAAAAAGAGAGAAATGACTGTAGATGACCTCAAGCTTTGATAAGAATTATTTAAAAATGCTAACAAGGACAGTTTTGAAACATGATATAGCTCATATTTCATCTTGGCTAAGCACCAAAATTCAGTTCCTATGTGAAAAAGAAGAAAGAAATGGAGAAAACATACAACCTGATTATTTCAAAAAGATAACTCCAAAGATTAAAAATGGAAGAAAAATGCCAGTCTATAAATATGGATAGTTAAAATGTTTGCATATTAATGGATGATTACATAAAGGGGCAATAAAGTGGAATTGAGAAAATCATGAAAACTATGTTCATTAACCAGGGTCTAAGTTTTTGCCATAATGTCTGTTATAGACTGAATTGTGTTCCCCCAGCCCCAAAATTCATAGGTTGAAGCATTAACTTACAATGCGGTTATATTTGGAGGATAGGGCCTCTAAGGAGGTAATTAAGGTTAAATGAGGTCATAGGAGAGAAGCTCTATTTCAATAGAATTGTAAGAAGTCCTTACAAGAAGAGTAAGAGGTGTGTGTGCAGGGAAAAAAGGCCATGTAAAGATACAGTGGGAAGGCAGAGGAGAAAATTCCAAATCTCTCCTCCAGAGAATCTAAACCTGCCAACACCTTGATCTGGGACTTCCTATGTTGTGAAAAAATAAGTTTTTCTTGTAAGCCACCCAGTTTGTGGTATTTGTTATGGCAGCCCTGGGTGACTAATGTAATCTTATAATACGGTCAAGAAAACAATAAAATTAATGCTCTCAAAGAGCACCTACTATGTGCATTGACCATAATTGTAGGTTTATTTAGGCTAATTCCGACCTTTAGGTCCTCAATACAGTTGAAGCTTTTTTATCTATGTCTGATGTCTCTTTGGCTTTCCCCAAATCCCCCTTTCTATTGGTAATGTTCAAAAAATGTGTAGTTTTTTGTATTTTTTTGTAACAGTTCCCAAGCCCTTTACTACAATCAACATGTTTATTAGCAATTATTATAAATATCCAGGAAAAATAAAAGCACTCGTATTAATAACACAAATGCCAGCATAAAGCCCTCTGTACCTCAGGTTTTTCATCTTGAGAATGGGATGATAGTAATAACACTTAATTCATCATATTTTAGATAACTAATTTTATGTACATAATCATAATTTGTATATATAAAACAATATTTAGCAATTAATGTTATGTAAGTATGTGATATTATTACAAGCAAAATAGTAAAAGTGCCTTACTTTTTTCCTGTAATGACAACAAAATTCATGAATAAAACTTGAGAATTATATATTTGTTTGCTTTATTACTTAAATATGAACTACCGTAGAACTACAGTACAGTCAGACCTTGGAACTTACACTCATTAAGTGAAATATCAGGTCCTGACACTATTTAAAAACCACTCTTCTGAGTCACTACAGTTGATTTTGTGTAAATTTAATGCAACTATGATATATTTGTACCTGTGTTGTCAAAACAAAGTAATATTTTATTCAAATGGTGAGTGCTGTCATTAGTTGTTAAGTGATTAAAATAAAAGACACTAAAGTTAAAATGCTGATAATGTTAAGATTATATTTAGTCTTTTCTTTTCAAATGAATTTAAATGTCTTCTGAGTTGCCAAAAGTACTTATTTAGGACTGGAACCATCCTTATTTGTTAAATGACTAAATCACTAATTTAAGAGAAAAATGTGTCAGTATAGCACATAATTGGGTATTTCAGAGATGCCTTTTAAGTGTATTACACACAGGGATTTAGATATGTGCTTTAAGATTGGTAATGGCACTCTTTATTACATGTGACTTTAAGGAAAGATATTACATGTTTGTGGCATATCATAGAAGACTCCTCTTGCATTTAGCTATTATTTCCACTTTTTAACTTTGTCTCTGTAAATACATGTTTTTTTCCAAGTCTTTTCTCAGATCTGGCCTTCCCACTAGTGGCTAATATGTCTTTTTTTTTTTTTTTTTTTGCCAGCTGCTATTGATTCCAGTGGGTCAGAGTAAATACATGATTTGGATTGTATTTTATATTTAATGGCTCTTGGATTTCTGAGTCAATATGGTCATAGTTTCAGATAACTCTTGCTAAAATTACCTGACAAATCCTGGAAGGATCACAATCACCAAAAGTGATTCCTTTCTCTTGATCATTCCACTTACTTTAAGAATATTAATTTTATTTTGGTTGTAGATATAAAGACCAACCGAAGCAGCATACATAAATATGATATAATTATTCTTAGTTTGGGATGTACAAAATTAACATTAGTTATAAATTATAATTAGTTATAAAGAAAGAAACACCAAAAATGACATACTTTCATCCAGGTATGATGCAGAATGAGAGAGAACTAGTACTAAAACTTCAAAAGTTACATTTTCCCCATAATAGTCACTATTTTTAGGGCTGTCTTTATATGAGTCTTAAAGTACAGAAAGTAAAAGAAATGAAGTTTCCTCAAAATTTGCACTTGATAGAAATGTCAAAGAAGCTGTAATTTTAGTCCAAACTAGGCATATATACCTAGCTAAAGGTACTCTTTCAAATGCATACTCTTTTTATTTGTATTTCAGTGACCTTATTTTAGCTTTTCTTTGAAAATTTCTAACCCACAACAGAGGATAAAATTGAAAAAAAACTACAAATGCAAAGTGAATTATTTTTTCTGTGCCTCCAACCTTAAATTTGGGCACAATAACCTGTATATGAAAGTAGGGAAGATTACTTGATAGTCACAAATTGCCTGTTGAATAACAATTTCTGACAAATTTTTCTTGAGCACCTAACAAGTAGAGGATGCACCTTAGGAAGTAGGAATTGGAAGTAATATGAAGGCTCAAGGTTTTAGTAAACAGTAAGCACCATGGAGGGCAGGAGTAAACAGGGTCACCGAAAGTCTAATCATATTTTAGGCTATTCTAAGAGAACCAGCAAAATAACAATTCCTTTCTATTTTGTTCTAGACAATTGTGATCAGGTACAGATGTCACACTTAACATAGTATACACCAATAACAGTGACAGGAGGAGAGAGACAAAAGTAGTGAAAAAATCAAAACAATATGCAGTTGAAAGACCTATGGATTCCAGAAAGACATGGGAAGGAAAGACTCAATAGATGTAGTGTAGAGGTCTGATGGCGATCATGCAAACACTTGAAGAGAAGTGGCCACCCAATTTTGTCAGAGAGAGATTTTGTTTAATAATAATAACTTTCTAATAGATCAGACTCTCCAAAGAGAGAATAGACCACCTCAAAAGGTAATATGTTCCCATTCACTGAAGTATTGATTCAGGCCACACAGATATTTAACTGAAATGCTGTAGACTCAGTAATATAAGAGTAAATGAGCTATATAATGTTTAATGTTCCTTCCAAGCCTAAGAGGCCTTGATTCCAGGATGCTCAAATATAAAATTAGCTAAGAGAAAGTAAAAACTATTTGTTTTTATAATGAGGAGTGTGAGTACCCATGAAAAAGAATTCATTTAACACATAACTCCAAAAATTTCAATATCATAAATTTTGTAGGCAAATTTTCTCCAGAGTGAAAGAGGTCTAAAAGATAGGTATAAATTTACCTGACTAAAAATGTCCTTGTTTTCCTAGCTGAGATTTATTTACAAAGGAACTCAAAGATTTAACGTTGAAATAAGAAAAAGTAAGAGCAAACAAACAAAATTTAATGTGGGCATGAAGTAGTATTTCCAAGAAATATAAAGATTTTTGTTTTCAGTGTGCAGGTCATGTACAAGAAGAAAAAGAAATGTATGGCGCTTTTTTTTTTTTTTTTTTGGTAAGGGAAAGTTAAATGCTCATAGAAGAATGCTATGTTCTCATTCTTGTAAAACATCCTATATCTTATATATGCCTAGAATCTCGTGAACTGCTTTAGTTCTCATAGTTCCCTTACTCAAACTGCCTAGCCTCAGCATATTTTCAAACATGCCTCCTTTAGTATGTAGCTTTTGTTAGCCCTGGTCTTCCTGAACTAAGGATGGATTTAATCGCTGAATTACAGCCTCTCAGAGTACATGGTCTCTAACTTTCACTCACTATTCCTTTATGACAACCCATTTTAGATTCCAAAGAGATGGGGATTGTGACCCTTCTTATCTACATATTCCAGAAGGAGAATACAGTTGCTGCAATGCAATTTTAAAATAGTCCAAAAGGAAGTAATTCAATAAAATTTTATTTCCAGTCTTCCTTTTCATAGATGTCCACATTATACTGAAGAAAATCAATTCTGAATAATTTTGGTAGCTTTGTAAAAACTTCTTAGAAATTGCCCAAAAATTGTTCAAATTCACTGGACCCTAAGGGCCATCCTCATAGTGTTCATAAGATGCATACAAAAATCCCATTCCCTTGGATAAGAGTAGAAGACATGCCTTAGAACACTTACTGAATATTAAGATTTTTTTACTAGAATTTATCCTTTTTCACATTTAACAATCATCAAACACAATTCCACTCAAGTGCTCAAATATGCTACTGGATCTATGAAGAGACTCGATTTTTTTTTGTTGGATTAACACATGTAAATGCAAACCAGAAAAGCTTTAATACCAATATGTGCAGCTTAAGTAATTAACATTTAATCATATTCAAAATGGCCCAGATATATGGAATCATTGAATCTTGCCCTTTCTGAGACTAAAGAGCTTACCATGTATAATCTGAGATCCAAGACAAGAGTCATTTCTACAGCATTCCTACCAAGGGTGGTCCCAGCTAAGGTTGAATAACTTTCTCCAATGTACCATGGATACATTTATTTGCCTACCTTAAGAGGTATATTCTGAAGTATGCTCATACTGACACACTTATAGGGTGCAACTTTACTAACAACTGTAAATTTTGACAGAGGCAACAGCAAGTTTCTTTTATAGATGAGGGATCCTGTGAGTAATAGCTATCAACATTTCCAGGTTGAAATCATCTCTTATTGTTTCTGATGCATAACCCCGCAGTTTCCATTAAACACTGGACAAAGAACTTGTGCATTTAAAAGAAAATTTCTTCGAGAAAAAGTTTTCTGTGATCTTTCAGGAGCAACTTACAGATATAGGTGTTTAAGAATGTTTCTTCAACAGTATAGTTGGAATTAGGAATATTTCGTCAACAATATTAACAATTGACAAATCAACTGTGTCAGAAAATGCTTTCATAAAATAACAAAAACTGCTAAAACCATGGCTGAAACAAATGGAATTTAAGAGAATACAGTCAAAGAAAGAGTTAGTGAACACATAGTTCTTTATTATATTTGTATATTCATTAGATGCCCAGAAAGGAATGTCCTTGGATTACATTAAACTCTCTAAAGAAATACCTTCAGTTAATTACTTCTCTGTGATACACTTTTAACTTTAAGCAAGATGTAAGGATTTACCACTCAAAGCGTTTTTATTTATCCTCTTCAGGTAACATGTATAATTGTCTAGTAAAATGCCAGCTCCATAGTAATGTTTGATAACAGTAAATAAAATAGAGAAGGATTCAACTACCGTCATAGTCTTGGCTAGTAATTCATTCCAGGTGAACTAAATAACTAAGTCCTCCAAATTTTTATAGGAATTTCTTTCTGGCAGGCATTCACATCTTCTGCATACACAGTTAATAATTTATATTTAAATTCATAGCTCTTTCTCTTTCTATTTTACATTTTATACCATTTGTTTTAGCAAAGTATTCCAGCCTCCTGGAATAATTTTAAATCATAATCCTGAATTACTGAATTTACTATACTTCTTAGTGTATAAGAAGTTCCCATCCTTTCATTCAGACATTGCTGACAATAGTGACTTGTGCAGGGCCAAAGACAAAATGCTTTGATACTCAATGGATACCTTTTCAAGGGCAAAGATTTGTTCTTTAGGGAGAATGACTGCACAGTGATTTAATTCTATTCATGCTTAGAGGAAATTTGGCCATTCAGCATAATTTCTTAATTATGATAAAAATGAAAATGTAAAGGAAATTATTTCAGACCAAAGTAAAGGCGTATAGAATGAAGATACTGTGTAATCTACTTTATATGTCCATGAGAGATTTGGATCTTTTATATTAATTACATTTAATTCTTTGAACATCTCACCTACATCATTTAAAGTCATAATTAGCACTAAATAGCAAGAGAAGATCACCAACTTGGAGGTCATGGAATGAAGCCAGAGTATTGACATTGGAGTCTACTAATATCATTTGCTTCATCAAACTCCACAAGTTTGATGGGTGCAAAGGATGGACATTCAGGCAGTAGTTGTATGATAAAATGAAGTAGAGCCAGTGTGCAGTAGAAACATTTAAAACACACAGGCAGCCTGGAATATGGCAAGTACAAGTGAAATGGTACATTTTGAGCAAAATGGTGAGACTACAAGGGCAGAGAAAGAACGGCAATCTGCAAAGGACTGGTGACTCCAGTTATAAACCAATATGCAGCCTCAATGTTAAGGAAGAAAGCCTTGTAAGTCATGGTCACAGACAGCAGCTGTCTGTGCTTATAGCTTTAACAAGAGGAAGAAATCTTAAAAACACAAGATTAACATTTCTATTTGTGATATTCGAAAATATGTAATTATAAGCATTATTAAAAACACAAAGAACAAAACAGAAGAGCATTTTTCTGTGTCTATGTTTGGTGGTGTCTAAAATACCTCATTCTTATATATCATCAATATGGGGTAGATCATGTAACATTTCAATTATATTTCATATTGCATATGTTTTAATTATGAAAGGTAATGGGAAAGTATCAGAAAGCAACCACTCTTAATTAACATGGCAGAATCAATCCACAATGAGGTTCACATTTAACTCCATGTGCAGGAGGGACCAGTATTTAGTCAGGCAGCATGAAAAGGAATCACCAGGTGGCATGGCGTTGTGAGGTCTGAGAGTGGAAGGTCTGAGAATTGGGATAAGAAAAGACTTAGACTGGGGAGCCTGGGTGGCTCGGTTAGTTAAGCATCTGACTCTTGATTTGTTGTTCAAGTTATGATCTCAAGTTTGTGGGATCCAGCCCTGTGTTGGGCTGTAGACTGGTCATGGAGGCTGCTTCAGATTGTCTCTCTCCCAATCCCTCTGCCCCTCCCCACCAATGAAAGAAAAAAAAGAAAGAAAGAAAAAGAAAAGAAAAAACTTAGACTGGATCCCTGAACTACCCTCACTTTGGGCAGTCACTTAACCTCTCTGAGATTCGGTTTTCCTACATACATGATGAAGATAATAATACCTGAGATTCCTGTGAAAAGTACTGAGAAAATGAAATGTACACAAAGAGTAGTGGTAGCTATAACATATAGAGTGGTAGCCTAGACATATTATACCTGTTGCATTTGTTTGGACAAGAAACATCACCAAGATAAAGATACAAGAATCATTTATGTGGGGACACACAAAGTAGATTAGATAATTTCTTAATCTATAGGACTTTATTTTAGTCTGAAAGACTTGACCTCAAAGAATTTCATCTGAAACAATTGAGGGTTTACCTGTAATTACAGACTGAATCAGAAATGCAGTAAATAGACAGAACCCATGTAGATAGGACACCTTAGTGGCTGGTTAAAAATCAAGGTACAAGAACTCTGGAAAGTGTTTCAGCAGTATCTATTGTAGTACAGCTAAAGATATAATCTATGACTGAGCAATTTCACTCCTAGGTCTATAGTGAACAAATGCATATACATGTTCACCAAAAGATTTGTCATAACACCACTATTCACAACAGCTGCAAACTGGAAACTACACAAAAGATCAACAGTTGAATAATTAAATCGTGATATATTTGCACAAAGGAAACCCATTTAACAAAATGAATGAATGGCATACAGTTAGAAGTAATAATATGGATGACTCTCACAAAAGTAATGTTAAGAAAAAGATGAACACAAAGAATATATACGAAGTGACTCTAAAGTATAAAAACAAAAGAAACTAAAACATGTTGTTAGAAATCAGGATAGTGGTTATCCTTGGGAGGTAATGGTGGGAAGGGGGTGCATAATAACTAGATGGAAGTAAGGGCAAGTTTATATGGGGCTGGTAATTTCCTATTGTTTGATCTGTGTGCAGTTACACAGATTTATGAAGTTTGAGAAAATTCATCAAACTCTATATTTATATGTGCACAAAGAAATTAAGGTGGGCTAATAATCAGTGTTTTATTTTAGCATATTCTTTGTTCCTTTGTCCCATAGTTTTCAGAAGACATAAGCATACCAGCAAGAGAGTTCCCAGAAATCTTTTGACCAGAACAAGTTTTAGTGTGTTACTCAGTTCCTGAATAAATGCCAGAAAACACATTGTTTAGAAACATTATTAAAATTCATGCAATTTAAATGTTAATGTTTTAGGCATAACCTTATGCTAGTGGAAAAATGCTCTATTTGCTATTTGTTTTCAATATGCAAATATAAAATTTACATAACTGTATCCTAATATTTTGCTTATAAAAAGTTGAATTAGTCTAAGAAAAGTCTTTTATATCTCCATTGTATACTTGTATTCAATATTACCATTTGCCCTTTCAATTCATTTCTGGAGATAATAAATATATTACCACCTACTGGTGACTCCACCTGTAAATGTGGGTCATGTGAAACTTTGAGAAGATAAATATTGTAAACATTACTTGACACAGTACAATGTTTACATGTAAACATTCCTTTGCAACTCATATACATTGACATGTAAAATCACATCAATATTTTAATATTAGTCCTGTGAATTTTTCTTTAAATGAAATGCTACTTTATGTATTTTAATTCTGCTTTATATATATGAAATATGACTTTATATAAATAGCTTGTATTTATTGAGATGATTTAGTCCTCATTTGGAAAGTACAATCTTCTCTTATCCATGTCTGCCGAGCTAAAAATGATAGTGATTTTGAAAGGTTTAGTGAAACGGGTGTACGCAGTCATTTGTTGATGAGATAAAACCCTGGCCTTGTTCAAACAATTTCTTTCTACTTTTTGGAAAGTGTTTATTTTTATTTATAATAAAGTAAAATTAAAGTTACATGTTTATTTTTATTAAATCAAATGTACTCAGTTTTCTTTGTGAAAGACAACCCCCTGACACTCCCTAAAATTATTTGTTTTTCTGACTTCCTTCAGTTGGTATTTAGACTTCCGTTTGCAAAACAATACACTAATTTCAAAAATGGATTAATTTCCTTGGGTAATGAACATGTCACATGTACTTTTAGTTCTATGAATTTCCTCTAAACCCAGGACTCCAAAGAGATGTTACTCTGGCTGAAAAAGAGCATGCATAAACTTAGCATCATGTTTAGTGTTCCCTGAACTTTCTCTTCCATTGTCTGCTGTTCTCCTGTGCCTTGTGGAGAAAACATCTTTGCTGTGGTAAAGCCTCCCTTCCAAAGAAGAATCCTGGACATAGTCTCTCAAAGGAAGGAAACTTTGGGGTGCCTGGGTGGCTCAGTGGATTAAGCCTCTGCCTTTAGCTCAGATCATGATCCCCGAACCCTGGGATGGAGCCCACATCAGGCTCTCTGCTCAGCAGGGAGCCTGCTTTCCCCTGCCTCTCTGCCTACTTGTGATCTCTGTCAAATAAATAAATAAAATCTTCAAAAAAAAGGGGAGGGGAAACTTCTTCCGTTTTTTGTTTTCTTCTCCAGATATTTTTATGGGTCATTGATTTTTGGTGTCCCTGACTATCTTTTCTTTATCCATTTCCTTCTCTAGAATATACGCTTCATGGTAGCAATGTATTGATCCACTTCCCTTTTTTCCCTCTCTATTCACGTCCCTGTTAGCTGCTTGTGACAAGGGGCAGTCTCTACCCTCAAAAAGCTTACAGTTTAATGGCCAGGACTGCATTTTTTTTTAACTTTATTTAAGCTTTATTTAAACATATAATGTAACCCCACCACCCTCTCCCAACCCCTCTTCCCCTCACCCCCCTCAGTTTGTTTTATGACATTAAGAGTCTCTTTTGGTTTTTCTCCCTCCCGATCCCATCTTCTTTCATTTTTACTTTTCCTACCACCTTAACTGCATTTTTTGAGATTAAGAGAGTCAATAGCAAAAGGCTATAAAAACTGATCACATGAATATATTTTCCTATAATGGACAAGAGTTCATTAATGCTGTGGGTGCTAACAATTTCCTCCAAAAACAATGCTCAAATGTGTGCTTGTTCTATTTTCCAAACTTTGGATTTGCTCATAACTCATTATTGACGAATAAAGCCGCTATGGCCTCTTTATTACAGGTGTTTGGATCGCAGTCTTTAAATCTAATGGTCATCTCACAAGATAAAGAAATCAGAAGAGTCAAAGAGCAGATGAAGACTTTATTTGAAGGGGGCAGAGGGCTCTTCAAGTGCTTCTTTAATCACCCCTGTAGGGCCCTCATGTCAGCCAGACAGTCTATAGCTAGAAATAATATTAACAATGTAAAATGATGTTCCTGAATATTAGATCTAGATTCGCACTGATGCAGAATACATATGTAGAAATGCTATTATTTCAACTGCAAATTAATTTATAAGAGCAGTTCAGAATGTTAAATACCTTTACAGAAGAAAAGTATTTTTTTCCTACTCTCTGCGGGAGTATTTTATATCAGTAGTCAAGTTGTTGTTGCCGAGATACCTTGGCTTCCTGGTGATTTATAAAAGCAGGAAAAATCTGTGAGCATTATTGGTATTGTGGGCATGCTGTCTCCAGTTATGTGCCCCTACTGTTTGGGCCAATGTTCCCAAAATTTAGCCATGGTATGCTAATGTTTCTCTAGCCACAATTATGTAAGGGTAATAATTACAATGATTGAGGTGCTACATAAGAATGGATAACTTTATTAAGTTATAAACATGAACGTCCACCAAATACATAGGGAAATAACTTGTATAAAGTTATCGAAAATATGTGTTATAATGAAAACAGAGGTATTCACCTAGGCAACATTTATTTATCATCTATTATTTGTCCTATTTTAGGTGTTTGGTAAAAATGGGAAATGGTTCCTCTTCTTAAAGGACAGAGTCCTGAAAGTGTGACAGACACACAAACACACTGTGGTAAGTGTGGAGTAGAATGTATTGCTTACTAGATCATTATTTCTCAGGCTTTTTTGTTCGCTCCTCATCCTCTGATTTCTTTGTAAATGGGTGTTCCTTGGAGTTCTTTCCTCCACTTCTGGCCATGCATGACCCCTATAATTGGCTTCAATTAGCCCCCATGCTGGGGAATCCCAGATATTTCTTTTCATTCTAGGTAGTTCCTCAACTCTTTTCACAGAGCCCATTCAACACCTCTACTCAGATTTCCCATGCTCATCTCAAAAGCAACCCATCTAGAACAAAGTGTATCACCTTTCCTTCTTTGTTTATCAGAAAAGAAAAGCCAAAGAGAAGAAAGACAAAGGGGAAGGGGGAGGGGAAGAGGAAGGGAAAGGGGAGGGAAGGCAAGGGAAGGCAAGGGAATGCAAGGGAAAGGAAGGGAGAGAAAGGGAAGGGGAGAGGAAAGAGAAAAAAAGGTATCATCATGACACTGGCCTGTTTCTGGCCTGGCCAGAAACCTAGGTACTACTCAGATTCTCTTCTTTGTCTTCCTCTCACTGTCTAGTCTGTGCACCACATCACATATCCCTATGATAGACTTGCAGGCATGATCTGAATATGCTTCTTTCCTACCGCCTCAGTGCAGAATTTCATTCTTCCACCTATACCCATTCATTTAGCAAATATTTTAGAAGCAGCATCTCTATTTCAGTCCTTCAACTTCTTGTTGCAATAATCTGTTTTGGGCCCCTAATATCATTTTGGTAAAACAGAGATGTTATCATTTCACCCAGAGTAATGATTCCCAATTGCAAATCTAGTCCTATAATTTCCCTCCTGAAATATCTCCCTTGGCTTTTCATGACCCTGAGACTTGGTTTTCACATATTGGGGGTGAGAGAAAGAGGTGTCAGGAACTTGTTAAAGTACTAATCATCTTTCAGCGTCTAATCTTATAGTAGAATTGATGTAAAGCAGAAAACGTCAAACTTGCTTCCCTTTCTCCAAATCATATCACAGCCCCATCTCAGAATGGCTTTGAATGGCCAGATAACAGCAATAATTGATTCCTCCTTTGTTCCTTTCCTTCCTGACTAATTGAGAAAAAAATAAAGAATATGTTTTCTCATATATGGTCTACATAAATAAGGTTTTTGTTTATTTGTTTGTTTGCTAAGGGACAATGAGGAATGGTGATAGCCTACGTTAGATATCAAACCTCTTAGCGCAAAAAGCAAAGGTAGCTAAATTAGCAGAATATCCCCACCACCCTGCCTTCATGAGATTCTCTCCACCACCCAACTGGCATCCCTTCCCTTCTTATTGATGAGAGCTATTGAAATTGTATGAAAAGAGGAAAATGGAATTGCTATGATAATGGTATCCTTCCAACGTGTTTGTGAAAGCCTCTCTCTCTGTCAGACTTAGCCCTCTGACAACATGGGATAAGGAATATAATCTGGCCAAGAAGACCTTCTAAGAGACTTAGAGCCAAATGCTGTCTGTCTTAATTGCTTCAAGAGATTAGAGACCATGGAGGTATGGATTCTGGAGCATGTTAACATAAAACCTTAAAAAAAAATAGGAGTTCAGGGGCGCCTGGGTGGCTCAGTGGTTAAAGCCTCTGCCTTCGGCTCAGGTCATGATCCCAGGGTCCTGGGATGGAGCCCCGCATCGGGCTCTCTGCTCAGCAGGGAGCCACCCTACCTCCTCCTCCTCTCTCTCTCTCTCTGCCTGCCTCTCTGCCTACTTGTGATCTGTCTGTCAAATAAATAAATAAATAATCTTTAAGAAAAAAAATAGGAGTTCAGTATGCCAGACAGATAAATTTAGAGTTGCTCCTGTTGAATCCGAGTCGATCATTGGAACTCTGTTTTCTCCTCTGCCTGTCCCGGCCCTCAGCACAATACCTTTTGCCCTCTACCTACTGTTTTCATCTTGAAGAGCCTAATTTTAAACTCATTAGCCTATGAGATGAAGTCTGTACCCTTTAACACAGCATACTAAGCCTTCCAGTCCTGTTCTGAATATTTGTATCCTGATATCTCACTTGGCACCACCCTTCCAGCCACTAAATTGCCCCTACCCCCACTCCCTTCTCCAAGTCCCCAGCTCCATACTCTGTCTGCACCTGCCCACTGGTTATGTACCAGGTTACTTCAAGAAAATGGCCCTTTCTTGTGTGGTTCCTTCTGTATTCCCCACAGGGTCCTATTTCCATTTATGCATCGCATCTCACCTTTTAGAGACAGCATAGGTATCATTATCCATCAGAAGCCATTTGCTGGCCCCTCAGAATTGACCACTTCCCAGTATCTTATCCCACCGCACACTGTATGCATTTCTGAGGCAATGTCTATAAAATTGTATTGCATTCTGTTTATTATTGCTTGGTTTCTTTCAAATATGGTGAATTTTAAAAACACATAAAATGCAAAGAAGAGAATAGCAACCATTTATATTCCTTCCACCCACAATCAACCACTTAAAGACTTATTGATCTTAATTTTTTTGGTTTTTGTATTTTTAAAGAAAATCACTTTTGTTTAAAATGAATTATGCTTGTGGCGCCTGGATGGCTCAGTAGGTTAAGCATCAGGATCTTGCTTTCATTTCAGATCAGGACCTCAGGATGGCTGGGCATGGAGCCTGCTTGAGGTTCTTCTATTCCTTTCCCTTTGCCCCTCCCCCTCTATAAACAAACAAACAAACAATTATGTTTATTGTAAATAATACAAATAGTGCTGAAAATCAGGAAAACGAATGTTAAGAAAACTCAGAACTTGATCACTCAGAAATATACTTCGTAATTATTATTCAAGTCATCATACAAAGCTTATGTACAGATAATATGAAGAAGCCAGTTTGGCTGAGACTTTATTAAAAGGAACCATACTGTAGATAAAAGTTATGTGATTTTAGCAAGAAAAAAAGAAACTAAAGAACATCTGAAGAAACTATTTAACCAAGCAAATCGGTCTTCACAGTAACAGATATTATTATTTAAAAGACTTCCAAGTTTGCAAAGTAAGTTTGCAAAAGGCATTAAGAGGCTGCACTCAGACTGGTTTTCTTTCCCAAAACACATTAAATTTCAGACAGTATTCATTAACTTCCTGCTATGGAACATGAAAACTCTAATGCCTTTATAATTTTATCTTTTCCTTCTACCTCCCTATTCATTAATTATATTATTAATTTAATACTGTCCAGGTTTTAACATTTATATAATATTTTTAAAACTTTTATTCTGATATAATTTCAAATATACAGAAAAGAAGCAAAAGCAGTACAAGGAATTCTCATTTACCTTATACCTAGATTCCTCAAATATTACATTTTACCACACTTGCTTTATCATTTTATATGTCTAGATTTTTTCTTGAAATGTTTGAAAGTTGGACATAATCTCTCTCTCTACCTCTAAATTCTTCAGTGTGCATTTCCTAAAAGTAGGGACACTCTCTTATATAAATGCAGTGCAATTATCAAAATCAAGAAATTAACATGGGTAAAGTAGTATTAGCTAATGTCCAGGCTTGGTTCAGACATTATCAATTATTTCACTAATGTCCTTTTTCTGATCCAGGATCAGGTATTGCCTTTAGATGTTATGTCGTTTTACTCTCCTTTAATCTTTAACAGATCCTCAGTCTTTGTCTTTCACAATCCTAATCTTTTTGAAGCTCACAGGCCATTTAATCTGCAGCCTGTCCTACAGTGGTTCTGTGTGTTAGTTGGTTACATATAAGATTTTCCAAAGCTTTGCCTTCCTGGTTCCTTTTTGTGGTTCCAGAATGGCTAGATTTCCCTAACTTCTTTCACCTGTGAGGTAACACTTTGACTGTTTGGGAGTTTGGGGGGTTACATTTTTTTCCCCTTAGACCAAGGGTTCTCAATCCTGGCTGCACATTGGTATCACCCAGGTAGCTTTCAGGGAGGGGAGGTCGTCTTCATAGCCTGACAGGAGCGGGGATTAGAGCTCAGTTGAGGTAGATTGGTACTCTGTCGGAACACGTGGCCTTCATATACTATAGTACAGCTCACTCTGTCTATTTGTGCCAGAGGGTGCCCTGTCCTTTCGAGTATTCCCCCAAGTGAGTATATAGAGTTTTTATTTTCTTCAGAAGCATCCAGCCCAGCCTAGTGTCTCAATTCTACTTGTTTCTTCCCAAATGCTGTTTTTATTATCCTCCAGTAACAATAATAAAAGGATATGGACAGTGAAAATGATAAAAGGATATGGACTCACATTTGCTTCTCCCCACTTTGGGGGTATCCATAATTCAGTACTTTGTTGGTCTACCTATACTGTTCAGAGCCTTAGTAAGTCTTTCTGTTCCATTCCGGAATCACATTTCTTCCCATGAGTGCCAATTTTATTGCATGAGTTTATGCTCATTTCCTTATCTGGTTACTGTTGATTATTTTATTGTTGCAGTTTACACTTTCTCATATTGTAAGGTGTGGAGATTCTGCAATGCAGTTTCAACCTATCATCTTAAGGCAGAACAGCTCTTATTTAAACATATGCCTTTTTCTAATGGACCATAAGCCCCAGAAAGGCAGGTCTTCGTTTTAGTTGACTTAGGGCATGGCAGATTGCCTGGCGCATGTTAAGCATTCAATGAATGTGTTGTTTTGTTTTTTTTTAACTTCTTTTCTTGTTCCAGAATTCATTGTTTATGCACCACACCCAGGGCTCCATGTGATATACGCCTTCCATGTGTTTTGAGTGATTTTTAAAAAAATATATAATATGAGAGCAAATAGGGGAGCATCAAAATGTTTTTCATTTAATCAAAACCTGGGCTTTTCATTCAAGGTACTATTATTATGTGTTTGAACCTCAAACAGTACATAATTGTATACGTTATCTAATTATTTCTGACCTCGTCTCAACATGTACTGAATATCAGTAAAATCTTACTCTTTCTAAACCTCTCTTCCAACTGTTTATTTCTCAGACCAATGGATACAAAGTAGGATTCAACTGACTCACTAATTTACCAAATATCATTTTTCTCCCATTTTGCTGGTAATTTATAGGCACATCCTTTTATTCTGACCAGAAAGATCCTTTCAAATTCATAATACAAAAAAAAAATCCACAATACCATCACCACTTCCTAAAACAAATCAAAACACCTTTAGTACCTAAAGATTTTAAAAACAGCCAACTCCTTTATTTTTGTACAAATTTCTTTACCAGCAATGTAAAAAACAGGTATTTTGCTCCTTCTGTGCCACAGTGTCCCTTTGCAAAGCATTACTCATTGTTACAAGATGCTCAATGAATGAACAAAACTACTTGTTCTTCTCCTATATAGTTCTGCAGGGAGAGGGGTGTTCTTCAGGTTTTATTAATGGACATGCAGATGGCGTGAGCCTAAAGCCACATTTATCCATGATCTGAGTAGCTCCTAACACCTCTGTCATTTGTTCTTGACTAGCTCTCCTGGCTCACAATTATCCCACTGTTCTGTCATATATTAACTAAATTGGGTTTTTTTCTTACTTACTTTTTATTCAGCCCTGAAACTGTTATATTTTATCTCTGGGAGCTTTTGAAGATATTGCTTTCTTATATGCATTCAGAATCTTTTAACAAGTGAGGCTTGTTAAATAAATGTATAAAGAGAGTTGTTTGGCATCTCTCTCTCTAGAAAAAGAGAGAGAGATGCTAAACAATGCAAGATAAGTATTTTATACTGTTTAAAAATGTTAAAAGGGGTCTATTTATCCAATTCTGGGCCATAGAAAATAGTTACAAGGAGGACAAGACAGCAAAGCAGAGGAAGCCTGCTAAACGTATTAGGCCATAATATTTGTGTACAAATGGATGAACAGACTTAACTGATGATTAATTTACATTTCAAAAAACCTTTTTAATATAGCTTATAATAACACTATTCAACAGGTGAAAATGAAGGAATTAGAAAAAAAAATAGAACAGAGTAAAATAAAATACAAAAAGCAGGTTAGAATTTGTGGAAAGCTAAATAATAGCATGGCAAATATGCCCACATTCCAGTGCCCTGAGGCTGTGGATATGCTACCTCACATGGCAGATTTTGCAGATGTTGTGAAGCTAAAGACTTTGAGATGAAAAGAATATTCTGGATTATCCTGGTGTGCCCCATATTATCACAAGGGTCCTTTTAGAGGGAGGCAAGAGGTTCAAAGTCAAAAGAGACAGTTTAAGCAAGGTCTAGCTAGGTTGCAGCGATGCATGGGTCAAAGAATGCCAAGAGTTGGGGTGCCTGGGTGACGCAGTTGGTTAAAGCCTCTGCCTTTGGCTCAGGTCATGATCCCGGGGTCTTGGGATCGAGCCCCGCATCGGGCTCTCTGCTCAGCGGGAAGCCTGCTTCCTCCTCTCTCTGTGCCTGCCTCTCTGCTTACTTGTGATCTCTGTCTGTCAAATGAATAAATAAAATCTTTAAAAAAAAAAAAAAAGAATGCCAAGAGTTTCTAGAAGCTAGAAGAAACAAAGAATGGATTCCCCTCCAAGAACCTGCAGTGGAACCAATCATGTCAAAACCTTGACTTCAGGGACACCTGGGTGGCTCAGTTGGTTAAGCAGCTGCCTTCGGCTTGGGTAATGATCCCAGCGTCCTGGAATTGAGTCCCACATCGGGCTCCTTGCTCGGCAGGGAGCCTGCTTCTCCCTCTACCTCTGCCTGCCACTCTGTCTGCCTGTGCTCGTGCGCTCTCCCTCTCTCTCTCTAACAAATAAATAAATAAAAATCTTTAAAAAAAAATTAAAAAACAAAAACAAAAACCTTGACTTCAGTCTACAAGACTGATTTTGGACTTCTGACCTCTGGAAACATAAGATAATATATTTGTGTTGTTGCCACAAAGTTTGGGGTAATTTGTTATAGCAGCAGTAGGAAAGTATGCAGGATTTTTAAGACATTCCATAAGGGCCTGTAAAATATCTTAGAAATAAGCTTCACAGGCTAGATGATACAGTGAAAAGTAAAATGCTTTCTTTGTTGCTTTCTTAAAATATGTGATGAAACTACTGCTCCTCATCATATGGCAAGGTTCCTGAAGTGTCCAACTTTTAGAATTGTTTCATATTTTCTGTTTAAAGTCCTGTGTGTTGACACACATGAGTGTGAAACTCTCCATAGCCCTTTGCAACATAAATTAATTTTGCTGGGCTTTTTTTTTTTTCCTTCAATAACACCTCTGATGTAATTACATCTTATTGGCTTTGTAAAATAAAGCTCCCTGATTGTGAAAGCAGAGATGTTATTCGAAATGTTAGTCTCTGTGATCAAAATATCTGCTAAATCAAGGAAAAGCGACAAAGTCTCAGAGCGTTTTCACACCTGAAAATTAAACCAATTTGTTTTGCAAATCTGTGTTATGCAAATTACAAAATCAATCACTAAAGAGAAATGTCTTAACAAAGGATTTTCTAAAAAGATTAAAGATTCTCTACAGGGGTCAGTTCTTCAAATGTCCCCCCAAATACAAATGCATACATTTAACAGTCTATGGTGAGACTAGTTATTTAACTAATGCCATTCTATAGAATTTATCTTGAAATATTTGATTGACATGGGAGAATGTTGTAGACAGTATCATAATATAATTTTCTTTCTTTCTTAAAAGAGTATAGAGTTCATGTTTCTAGAATTTCCTGAGCGGATGTCATGGTTAAGTACATGGGCTTTGAAGAGCAGACTGCCTGGATTGAATTCCAGCTCTGCTGCTTATGACCTGAGGTTAATTGCATAATCTCTTTCTGTTTCATCAGGACAATGGAAAAAATAATAATACCCAATTCGTTCAATTGTTTTGAGGGTAAATAAGTTAAGGCATGTAAAATACTTATTGATAGAAGGAGCCTTGTGTTGGGATGCTTGGGTGACTCAGTTGGTTAAGGGTTAAGCATCTGCCTTCCTCTCAGGAGGAAGGGACCCTGGGGTCCTGAGATGGAGCCTCACTCTCAGGCTCTGCAGGAGAGTCTGCTTCTTCCTTTCCCTCCACACCTCCCCTCACCGGCTTGTGCTCTCTCTTCTCTCAAATAAATAAATAAAATCTTAAGAAAAAAAAAAAAAGAATGAGGCCTTGTGGCAGTAAGCCTTCAGTTAGATATTATTACTAAAGTCAGGAATATAAAATAACTGTCGATCAATCTTATATATACACACATAGTTGCCATTATGTAATCAGCAAATATTTATTAGGGTCCACTGTATTCTAGGCAGTAAAATGTCAGCATCGTTTATTACAAAATGAATCTCTTTTAACCAAACTTAGCAGCTGTCTGAAAGCAGAAATTTTAGCAGTCAAAAAAGAATATTCTTTTTCTTTTTTACATACCTTTCTTTTTTTTTTCTTTTAACCACCAAAGAAAAGTTAGCCAAAAGTCAACTCTTCAGCCACATTCAACTGCAAAGGAGACAGCATGTTCAACAAGAATATCACATTCAAATGCAGGCATGCATATATCAGCCTCCCAGAGAAAACCTGGACCACTGTAGTGGGTATTTATTTGCAACTGGGTTGCAAGGAAAAGCCTGGAAGTTAAAACAAAACTTGAAATTGTTTATTTTCTTTATATCAGCCTAAATTTGATTACATCACCCCAGTGAGGTTTCCTTATCAGTCATTCGAGACATTTACTCCCATCTTGGTCATGACAGGGTGCCAGGATCTTATACTCAAAGCCTTCCATACTCTACTCCACACTATTGCTATTAATAGTGTCTAGCCAGAACAGTCCACTGCTGTCCTCTGACTCTGCTGCTTCCTTAACACACTTAGGGTACAGGAACTTCTACCTGAAAACCCTCAGGCCAGGCATCTTGTCTATATAGGTTACCCACCCTCCCCACCCCATCCTACTGCAATCAGGTGGAGAACAATACAATAGAACAATGCAGGAATGAGAAGATGATTGGGACAGAGAATTCTGTCTCCTAATATAAACTGTCTTCCTTTCAGTTCTAGAACTCTCCATATTTAGCTAACGTGCACATACCTAACTGGACAATACATGCGCTTTCCAAGTCAGGTATGACTGTGTTAAATTTTAATCAATGGGAAGTAGGATAGAAGTTATTAAACTAATAAAACTTGATCAAGACTGTCAAAGGATTAAAAAAGATTACCAATTAATATAAATTACCAATATTATAATGAAAAGAGAAATCATTACTTCCCCCCATCATATTAAAGGGACCTAACAAATAATCTCATATATATAAATTCAATCACTTAGATAAAATGGACCAATTCCTTGAAAACCCAAAACTCTAATGTCACTCAAGATGAAATAGATGACACAAAATGTCATATAACTACTAAAACAATTGAATTAACAATTAAAAGACTTCCAAAAATCATATCTCCAGGCCCAGTTAGTTTCACTGGTGAATCTGTGTTCTGATTGTGGTGGTGATTTCACAAATCTATACATATGTTAAAATTCACAAAGCTATAGATGTTTAAAATTCATAGAAATGAATACAATGGCTCACATACAAATTAGAAATTTCTTTCCTTCATTTCTCTGCAGGGCATGTAAGCATCTTGTCTCCATGTTATCTATGGACCAGACTCTCTTTTTTGTTGCTCTCTGAATCCTAGGATTCGGAATGTATGATCACTTCCTGCTGGTGATGTTTTGGAAACTAAAGATTAGTAGTAAAGGGTCAGTTTTGCTATGGATGAAGAGGTAGAGAAATGGAAAAGGATATTTCAGCTGGGGAAATATTGAGCCAGGATACAGAAGACTAGGGCTACCAAAAAAATAAATTTCCAAGATTAATATGATGTTCTTAGTATATGCAAATTCTCATAAGAAGAAAATCAGTTTCTCTTCATGGGTTCTAAAACTGACTTTTTACTATTCACTTACATAGTAAGAGGTTCATAATCAGGATCCCAAGTGTGGACATATACACAAGTATCTATTAGCTTTTATAATTTGCAGTTTCCAGATATTTGGAAAATTTTAGAACAATATGATTGGTCTTAAATAAAATCTGGGTATAACATTTTTTATCTTTGATGCCTCTGATCTTCTTTTTTCAAACTATTGTTCTCACCTTCCACCTCCAAAGTCTATCCTGTGTCTCATTTCTTTTCTTACCTTATAGGTAGCTAATTGCTAAACATCAGTAGACTACATTTTAAGATGTTATTTCTCCTAGGAATATTTGCGCTTCAGTAAGTTTCTCTTGTAATAAATCCTCAGACCCAAAGGAATAAATCTCTAATGATGGAAATGACAGGTCAAGGAGTAAAGCATTCAGGGACCTGGTTTTAGCCATGTAAGCCCTACATGCTTTTTCAGGGAAATCCTTTCACTCGTCTCACACGGGAACGAGGTAAAGGAGACAAATAAATACCCAAAGCCAATACTAGTTATGTAAGCTGCTTCTTGATATTCTTCCTAAGGGTTATTACTCAAGCAGTTTTACTTTCCTGTAAGTAGGAGAAAAGGTGAAACAATTTGCATATAATTTGTATTACTTCATTAACTATAACTGCAATGGTTTGAATTGTAAACTGAGTGTGAACATTGTGAAAAAGTATAAAATAGTACAGCTACATATTTCTATCTACATTTATCATAATAATGGTCATATAATCAACGAATTCTGTTTAATGTCAATATATTATATAATTTTCCTATATAGCAATTGGATAATTAAATTCAATTATGGCCTTTTCATGGAAAAAATTACAAGTACCTTGTAAAACTAGAACCAGGTTAGATATATATATCTGCTAGAGTGTATTACGGATTTAAAAATCATGTATTCATGACATTTTAAATTCCATGTACTAAATGAATCTGCATATATTTTATATACACACGTGTGTGTATATCCTCCATAAAATGTAAAGGACTATACAAACACACCACAGTGTTTTTATTACAAGTAAGATATTTATCATAATTTTATAATGGAGTTAATAAAGGGACACAAATTCACAAAGTAAAATCTTGGAAAACTATTTAACCTTATGGCAAATTTTAGGTTTTCCTCTATCAAAACAAGGTCATGGGCCTATCTACAAAATACTGACCTGCTTACCTACAGTAACATGAAGCAACTTCTCTACTTTTAATCCCTGAATCATTCATATCAGCAATCCTCACACTAGTGATCTCATTTTGTTCTCATCGCTATCCCTGAGTTCTACCCCCTCAGGACTTCTTCACTGAGTTTTACGTTTGGAATAGTGTCTTTAGCTGATACTTGTGTTAGGTAGGAGCTAAAGCTGGGAAGGAATGCCCTGAGGCAGAGTTCCAAGTCCTTGAAGGGCAATGATTGAGACTTTAGCTGGAGACAAGTACAGTAATAAATAAACTACCCATTAAAAGTCCAGGAGTACAACATCCTGAGCCTGTGGCTTCCAAAACCTTGAGGCTGACAGATAAAGAGTCTCAGGTGCAAAACATACCCTCTCCTCTTCCACTCTAGCCCAGGGCAACCCCTAGACTCAATATAATACATTTGCATTGCAGTTACATCTCCCTGCCCCTTCCTCCCACCCAACCCTCCCCAAGGAGAAAGGCTGCCATGACATTTGGGTATAAATCTTGCAGGGTCAAAAGCTTCCCCTCCTAACTCGTGGGGGTGAGCTCAAATGATTGAAAGCAGTCTCCATTAGAAACCACTCCACTGTACATCACAACTCCTAATAATATCCAATTCTAAAACAACCTAGGGGTAATTACCACCTTGTGGAACCTGCCTGCTCTCCCATCTTGAGTATACTTTTGGCTTTGATAAGCTGCTTTGTGCTTACTACTTTCCTTCTAGTTGTCTTTATCAGAGCCTGGATCCTCATTATATCTTTTCATGGGGAATCTAAGAACCAAGACCTCCATTCACACAATGCAGCAAATACTCTCACTGGTTAATACTTTTAAACTAGGGACTTTGACCTTTCTTTTGATCATACAGTGGAAAGAAGAGGCATTAATGCTTTCTTGGGATTTATCCTCACCCATGATTCTGGATTTTTTTGTATGAGCACATTCATTTAAAGGAAAAAAAAATTTTGCTTCTGTATCAACTTCTGAAACTAGAACAAAAGTCCGTAATCAGGCTAAATCTAAACTGTTTCATACACTGGGTTAGGTCATTGACTCATGTGAGCTTCTCAGGCAGGGGCATACATACTATGGTATTCCATCAAACTGAAATTATTTATTTACTGACATTTATTTAGAGATAAAACAGCACCAGAGAAAAGGATGGAAAAGAAAGAACACCTTCTTAGGGCTTAGCTTCTCCTGTATTTTCCTTAAAAATTTAGCTTTGGTGAAAAATCTTCACACCATCATTCAGCAATTAAAACCTTTCTGGTTCAAAAAAATAAAACCTTTCTGGTTCACCAGATTTGTCTTCCTCAGAGGAAGTTGTTATCTACCATACTTCAAGCACACAGTCTGGTTCCCACCTTCAGTGACAAGCAGCTCATCAAAATATGTTCGTATGTTTGCATTCTTCCTATACCAGACCAGTTCCAATAAACAGAATTTTGTCCATTTCATAAGATTTCCATCAGAGTTGTTTCCATTCTTATAACACCTCTGGAAGTTGCTCAAGAACATTTGACAGTATCCTCTGACTTCTCTGTTAACTTCTCTGTGTTGTGTTGTTTGTGAGTACAGCCTCAAATCATTGCACTACACATATATGTATATGAAACATACATTGTAAAACACAAAATATCAATTTAGTATTTGAAATATAATTTACTGTTTAGCATCTCTCATTCAGGTCTGTGATTTAGGAGACACAAAATAAACATAAAACCTGGTTATTGCCTTCAATATATAGTCCACCATATGTGCTCTTCCAAAAATAAATTATATTGGGGAAATTTATTCTTTAAAAGTAACAGTGGATATGCTTTAAATCCACCATGGTCTAGAATATGTTTTGAACTTCTGGGTCTCAGAGGAGCTATGAGTTTTGTCCCTAGCTTTACATAGAAGAGTGGGAGGATTGGAGCAATGAAATGGACTGCAGAGATGAAAAAGGGCTGTCCCTCTTCAATATATTTACATAAGGGGAAAATATTTTTTTATTAGTCCCTCTTCAATATATGTAGATAAGAAGGAAAAACAAAACAAACATTTGGAATAGCACAAAAGCCCTCAGCTTATTAGTTTTTTATAAGCTTATTTTTGTAGACGCCATGGCATTCTGTTTGGAATACAGCCCCAAACCACCACATTCCATTATAATTAACTGGGCTGCATGTGACTATTCTACTGATGGGCTGATTTTGAGATGGAAATTTTGGAGGAATCACATCAAATGCTAGAGAATGCACACACATTTAGTATAAAAGAATTGTAATTAAACTTCAGTCATCCTCTCCTACAGAGAACATTGAATTAGAGTCAAAATTGGTTTCTATTATGTTTAAGTCTATCAGAGGCACCGGGGGAAGATCATTAAGACACTAGAGCAAAATGAAATCTGTGGGCAAATGTTCTATTTATTATAAAGTGTGGGTGAATTCAAAGCTGTCCATAGGGTGGGTGCTGAGGGCAACCTCCTGGAGGGATGCAAATGTAGTCTATAGCTATTCTCACCAACGAAATCCTGCTACAAGGGTAGAGACTCTGGGATATTTAGATAAGAAATTCTTCCATGGAGGGCACAGCTACTGTAGAAGAACCTATGAAGAATCAAGAAAAATATAGAATCTTTTTGGATTTCAACTAAGTTTGCTCTACCTTTCTCCCTTTTCCCCACTTAGATTCAGAGTAAGCTATCAAAGTCACCCATATCTTTCCAAAACTCTGCTTCCTTCTTATCTTCTCTGAAGCAGTTTCTTGAGGGAAGAAGAAGAAACCACCTCTCTAATGCTGAATTGGGAAGAATGAGCCAATCTTCCTAACAGTATGATTCACTCTTGTCAAACACCATGAGCAAAAGGATATTTGGTGAAAAATGCCAAATTAAGAGTCAAGAAGTTCAACTGAGCACAAGCAGGATAATGCAAAGAAAATCATAACAGCAGACCCATCATAACTAAATTGCTTAGACTTTTTCCTCTTCTCTGTCCTCTGCACTTATAGATGAAACTATCTATAAAAGGCTTTTGTTGGTATAGTTGTCATTTTGTCACTAAGAAATACAGCTTAGATGGCATCTAAGACTGACCCACCCAGCCTTAACCGTTCTGTAAGGCACAGTTTTTCATTATGAAAGCAAAATGTGCAGGCAATCTCTAACTTGCCATTTAGTTGTATGTTTTTATTTTATTTCATTTTATTTTATATTTTAATACATAAGAGGATGTTTCTGTGTGTGTGTGTGTGTTATGTTGGATTTTAAAACACATTTTTAAGTCACTATCTGAAAGCAT
The DNA here is from genome assembly GCA_003697995.1 of Taxidea taxus jeffersonii. Lineage (NCBI taxonomy): Eukaryota > Metazoa > Chordata > Mammalia > Carnivora > Mustelidae > Taxidea > Taxidea taxus. The sequence continues at coordinate 54,563 of RCUC01159594.1, forward strand.
TTTGTCAGATTCATAGTGATTTCCATGGTGATATATTCTCAGGTTAACTACAGAAATACATTTAGCTCATAATATACAAGAATTATAGAACAAATTATAGGACATATATGTAACAAGAATTCTCTAGAAACTTACTGATTTTTCAAGAGATGCCTGGAACACGCCACATGCTTGCTATAGTGGAATAGGAAATTTTCCTTCCAACTCCACCCTACTTCTCTGGCTTTTAGAATACTCTATCAGCTTCAAGCCAGGGCAGGAATTCCAAGAGTTAGAACTGAGGAAAATCTGGAACTGTAGCCCACTGGTGCTACAATGTCTTGGAAACATTTCAATTGTAATTTGGCACACATCTTCTTTGTTTTTTCTTATCAGCCATAAAGATGGCTTAGCCTGTAAGATTTCTGATAACATTACCTTTGGATTCTGACTCAAGTCCACTTAGAGTACCACACAGTTTTTCATCTGACTTTTCTTAAAATAGATTCAGAAGGACTTTCCAATGTGTTTTGTTTCCTTTGAGCTTTGTCTACTTAAATCGATTTTTATTGCAACTTACAATGCAGAAACAAACAGAATTTCCTATTTTGAGCCTCTCAGGTTTGTTTGTTTGTTTTTCACATAGACTCAATTATCTTTACCCAGTGTTACAGCAGTTTGCTATGAGTGATGGGGCAAATATTTTTGATTAATGATAATTTAATTACCAAAGTTCTTATATAATTTTTAAAATGAAGTATAATAAATTTAAGTTTCATCCTCTAATAAATGTCTTTTTCTTACATTCTGATGTGTTTTTGTAAAGTAGGAAAGAATGTGATGGGATTGCATATATATAAAATAGGAACTGAACAGTGTCTATATTCTACCTTATCAGTGTAAACATGGGTCATGACCTCAGTGATAATGTGTAAAAATGTTAAGAAACACCTCTATAGAAAATATGGAATCTTTATAGACAGAAAGAACTAAGAAAAACATCTTTTGAGTTTAGTAGAAATACAGGTCTCTTGCTTTCTTGGGCATTTGACAAGACATCTTGAGGTAAAGTTTGAGATAATACATTAAGTGGCATGTCCCTGGGCCCAGCATTGGGGTAGGAATGGAGGAGAAAAGGAAAAGCATGTTTTCTTCTTTCACCACTTCACAATGAAATCCTGCCTCCTTACAGTTTGTCTTACAGGGTATTGGAAGCAAGAGGAGAAGTAGGATCCATCCATTTCCCCATAGTAGTTAAGAGTGAAGTCTGTAAATATAGAAAGGGAGAAAGAACACAAAGACTAGAAACATGAAGTAAAGTTAAAGGATTTTGCTATGTTCCCACAAATATGGGAGGGATATAAAATTTAGAGCCTGCCTTTTTATCATGTCCCGTGTTCAGAGTTACCATGAAGACTAGATGGAAGCACAGTACCATGAACAGATCAGTCAGCTTTTTCTGGAAAGATCCACATAATAAATATTTTAAGGTTTACAGGTCATATGGCCTCTGTCACAACTACTCAACTCTGCTATTGTAGCAAGAAAGCAGCTTTAGACATTATGTAAATGAATGGGTATGACTGTGTTCCCATAAAATTTTATTTACAAAAACAGGCTGTAGGCCTGATTTGACTTGAGGACCATGGTTTGTTGATGTCTGCTACAATGGCTAAAGCACTGGATTTAGTTTGGCTGTTAATTAATGTAATCTAATCTCCTGAGTAAATTTTCTTAATCCTCCTCAAGGTCTCTTTTTCCTCACATGTAAGGTCTCTTTTTCCTCGTATGTAAAACCGACATTAAACTAGCTCCATAATAATGTATGCATGCCTGTTACACATATATGCATTTATAGCATACATATGATAAATTTATATTTTATTTATTAAGGTAAATATTGTAATAGACAAACCTTGATGCTTCATGGCACAACAAAATGAAAATTTATTTCTCACTCCCACGAAATCCAAAATCAGTGCTCCTTGTGGGTGGTTCACTGGGGATCCTGCCCACAAGCTGTGATTCAGGAACCTGTTTCAATTGTCTGGCTCCACCACTCAAAGAGACATCAGCGTCGTGCAGCCAGCAGTTATAAGGGAAGAGAACACTGGGGATCAAATGTCCCACACTTACCTATCTCATCCTGGAGGTACACATGTTCCACCAGTCATGGGGGTGCACAGGAAAGTGGCTGAGTAATGAAGTCACCTTAGGGCCAGGCATTGTCCAGCAACAACTGCACACAATGGCAGTGATGAACAAATCGTTAATAGTCAGCCAGCAATATCTGACACAATTACAAACACAAAATATGAAAAAGGAATGTGTGTGTGTGTGTGTTTGGGGTGGGGGTCCTACAAAAATATTCATTTTGGGCATTTGCAGATGTTTTCCAGAACTTTTAAGTCAGGCCCCTCTGGATACTAGACAAGAATGAATAAAAATATTTGTTTTATTAATGAAGTAACAAACACAACAAAAATTTCAGAAATTGCTTAAATTTTCTATTTTAAACTAGTAGTAGAATTCAGTTCAGGGCTTTGGGCTCAAGCCACAGATTCAGTTTTCTTTTTTCTTCTTCTTTTTTTTTTTTTATGAACTCATATGTATAATGAATTCATATTTCCACAAGCAGCTGGTGCTTCACACCTACAAATGTATAACAATAACGGTTTCCTCCCAAAGTCCAAATGCAATTCTAGTTAGGCAAAGAAAGTTTCAGAGTCTGGAGATGAGCCAAAGCAAAAGAATTAAGCATAGTTAAGCAGATTTTCAAACATAGAAAGCAGTTGAATTTCTTCTTAGGGATTCATAATTATAAGGAGATCATTAGAAGAAGATTTAAAACAGTATTGCTGCCTTGCCTTTGATGCTCCGAAACCATATATCTTTGATGCTTATGCTGCCCCTTATGCTCAGTCACTACCATTAGTTTTAAGCATTATTACAAACTAAGGGAAGCTGTTCATTCATTTGTTTATTCTTGCTGAATACGGAACACAGCACACACTCCATTCTCAACAAAGTAATTATTTAAAAGTGAGATTATCATCGAGGAAGCCTTCTAAACAAATAAAACAACTCTTTGAGGAGGACTATTTCAGTCAATATATATGTAGTGTTCCCATGTGCTAAAAATGGTGTTGGGACAGCACAGGCCATGGAAACCAGATCCAATAACATAAGCCCTACCCTCACAGAGCTATTCCCTACTTCCCACATAGGGAAGTGGAATATGAACAAGGAGAGAGATACAGGTATAATTCAAAATAGTAAGCATGAGAAGGAAATAGGCTGAGAATAGTACATAAAGGGAATATCCACTTATAAACGGTATGCAGGGACAGTTTGAAAGACATTTAACCTGAGACTTAAGGAAAAGAAAGAACCAGGTAAGTAAAGCCCCAAGGGAAGACAATTCCAGGGGAGGAGAAAAGAAAGAAAGAAAGGAAGAGAAGAAAGAAGAAAGAAGAAAGAGAAAGAAAGAAAGGAAGAGAAGAAAGAAGAAAGAAGAAAGAGAAAGAAAGAAAGAAAAAAAAGGGAAAGAAAGACAAACTCACAAAAAATAGAGAAAGATCAGGAAATAGAGCAGGAAAAACCTGGCTTGTATGAAAACAGAGATGAAGCCAGAGTGACTTCTTTGATGAACTAAAGGAGAGAGGCACCCCAGGAGATCAGCAGGGGCAGAATCATGGAAGGTCTTAGAAGTTAGGCATGCAGTTGGAATTTTACTCTAAACTGCATGGGGGAAACCATAATGATGGTGGGTTTTAAAGCAGAACCAAGAAGATCTTTTCTTTTCTTTCTTTCTTTTCTTTTCTCTCTTTTAAAAGATTTTTTCATTCATCCTAGAGAGAGACACACAAAAAGAGAGAGGGAGATAGGGCCCAGGTGCGCTAGCACTTGTGGGGAAGGGGCAAAAGTAGAGGGAAAGAAAAAACTCAGCAGACTTCCCTCTCAGGGGGCCTTCAGCCCCACACGTGGCGGGGGGGTGGGGTGGGGGTGGGGCTTCATCTCAGGACCCGGAGATCGGGACCCAAGCCCAAACCAAGGGTCCTACTACATGCCTAACCCTTATTTTCACACATACACACATATATATGCTATCAGGTTTTGATATCTCATATCCCTATGTACACACAAATTTCACAGATATGCATACATACATGCATGTACATGTAAATGTATTTGAAGGTATTTCTTTGGAATGATTTTCCCAAAGTTGGTAAACAGGAACTATATGGGCAGTAGAGACATGATTTTAGATAATATTGGAGACATGGTAAAAATAACTTTCATTTAAATAGCAACAACATCATTACCTTTCCTTTCAAACTAACAATGCCAAAGAGGAAGCCTCAGTTTAAGGTTAAATTTTACTTAACATCTCTCTAATGTGAATGAATCTTTACCTTTCAATTTAAAAAGTCTGATTTCAGGTTCGCATACTTTAGGAGACAGTGATACCTAGCTAGAGTTTAATGATTTTTCCTTGCTTCTGATGAATTTGTGGTTATAGTAAGCTATGTATGGAGAGATACACTGCTTTTATATTTCACTAAGAGGATAAAGTTTTTAGTATTTAAATAAAATGCATTTAAATAAAAATGTAAATTAATTTTAAGAAAAAAATAGTAAAGATAAAGTGGTTTCCAAGATTTTACAAAAATTATAAAGGTAGTTTATAAATGATTGAAGTTTGGAAAACACTGCTTTGGAATAAAGTTTGTTTCAACGATGAGGAATGACTCTAAAAGTAATAAAAATCATGAAATTATCTACAAAAAAGGACTAGAGAAAGTTTCCAGAACATTGCTGACATCTCAGCAGGTCTTATAATTGTTAACAAGCCCAGTGAGGATCAAATTAAAGTGGCAATTGTCCAAAAGCCATTCAAGTCAATATCTAGCCTTCTCTTTCAAATAGGAGTTATTAATGATGAAGAAGATGATAATCTTATTCAATTTTCTATGACCTTTGTGGAAAGAATAAGGAATAAATAAGCAACACATATATAGGATTTACAAGTTGACAACTGCTTTGCAGATCTTTCTTTATAATCATGAAAAAATAATTCAAAAATGCCAAGCAAATATAATAGCCTCATGAAGGTATGGATGATTAAATCTTTGTATGATATCAGATATTTGATTGACTTGGAAATAAAAAGTAAATGCGTTTCCTCAAGGTGCTCCAAAATCTTCAAGATTATGACATGAGAAATCTGATTTGGATTCTTCTGCAAGGTCTTGCTATTTATTAAACATAATTATCCCAGAAGAAAATGTAATTTTATGTGAAACAAAATGTCAAACTTTGTATTGCATAAAATAAAAATTTATTTTGGTCCACTATTATCCTTACTGAGACATTTATTTTCCTTAAATACAGCAGAATCAGATCATGCCTAGGAGACCATCTAGTACTGTTATTCAATCACTTTATTAGCCCATTCATTCATTCATTCATGCACTTTTTTCAGCAAATATTTATTAAGTGCTTATTTTATACCCATCACAGTGCTTCATGTTGGAAATAAATGGCAAGTAAAACATGTCCTTACCCTCAAGACATTTAGAGTCTAATACAGGGAGAGAAAAATGTAAACTGCTATGAAGAAGAATCAGTAATTTTATAAGATGGTTCTTAATATGCTTTCTCTCCACTTGGAGAATGCCCTCTAATGATTGCCCCCAAAATAGCCATAGAAGACCATGGATAGAAAGGCCCTTTCAAGACCAGACCAGGGGCATGTGGCTGGCTCAGTCAGTAGAGTATGTGACTCTTGATCTCAGAGTTATAAATTGGAGCCCCAGGGTTTGTTTAGAGATTACTTAAAAATAAAATCTTAAAAAAAAAAAAAAAAAGAGAATATAGCAAACTAATTGATCCAATCCTCTTCCAGGAAAGCAGTTCTTTGTTATGCCTTTCTAGAAGGATGCTACCTATTATGTATAACCTCTGTGTTTTGTTTCCCATTCACACTTTTATTGCAGTAATCACACTAATTTTCCATCATTTTATACTGAGTATTTGGAAAATAAATACCTTTACCAACTATCCATGTGTAGGAAGCCACAAGGATCCAAAATTAGAGTTGACTTGTAAGACTTAACATATTATTCAGAGATTTTTAACTTAACATTGAATAAGACTTCAGTTGTCTGCTTTTTCAGACAGGATGAGGACATTCAATATAGACATGAACACTTTGAGCACATATATTAAGACAGATATGTATAGCAAACATGGAATAGTCAACTAGTCAGGTAATAGTGGAAATATATCATTTTCAGATACCAAAAACCTTTCTATAATCAAATCTCTGTCATTCTAAGTCCATGTTCTCCTGTTGGAGGTAAGTCCACCCCACCCACTGGTTGGAACACATCACTTCATCCTAATTTAATCAGGGCATCTAGGGTTTGCTTAATCCTGATGATTGGGTGAGAATGGGACCCGTGAGGCCAAGCAGAATGAATCTCAGAATGAAAGCTATTGAAAGAGACTTACTTTCTTTTCCACTGGGCCTGAAATTATGGAAAACTGTAAAAAGTAGCAGTATAGCAGCCGTTTTGTGACAGTGAAGAAAATCATGTCAGAAAATTAAGTCAACACAGATACAATATCAGAGCTAAGCTGTATGAAGAAATGGAGAGAACTGAGCCCCAGTGAAAAATAAAGTTATCTTAAAATCAGGTGGGAACTAAACACTGTCTTCAATATTATTCTCTCACTACTGATTTTATAGGTTCTCCAAACTTTAGCACAATATTTTCTAGAAATTCCTTCTAATTTATGGTTCTTTCTTTCCTTTTATTTGCTGGTTATAGTTAGATCCTAAAGACATAAGATGTCAGTCGCTTAAACTTAGAAAAAATGTCATTTGAAACAACTACTTCTCTAAGTGTCATTAATATTTACTAGCCAACCAGTAAATATTTGTTCTTTCTCTCTCCTTCCAATCAGGTGTGATAAAATAATTCATGTTTCAGAGAAAGTTTCTTACAGAAGCCTTTGAAAAATACTAGTGGACTTTGACTTAAACAATGTAGCAAACTAAATAACCTGAAAGAGTTTCCAATAAAAAATGTCTAAGAAGGTTGGATTTAATGGAACAAACATCTTTTAAATTCATAACTGAACAAACAAGAAAGCAATGTAATTTGAAAAGTCAAAAAACTGGTGGTTGGGGAGATTATAGGGCTGAAAACCAGAATGGTAAACTATATTAGTTGATTTCAAAATCTGAGAGGCCTTACAGAGACAGGAAATATGACATAGGGTTCACACAAGTTGGGTTATTGGAACTAAAGCCTTCACATATAGCTTAATCCTCAAAGGCCATACCCTGAAGAAGAATGAGCTAAAAATAAAAATAAATAAAAATCTATCTGTCAACAAAGGTATCCAAAAAAGAAAAGAAAAGAAAAAAACTTCTCTGTCTTTACCTAGCAACTGCATAAGGTGAAAAATACGGTTTCCCTTTGCATAGGTCTGAATTTAACTACTTATGTGATCCAGATAACCTTATAATAAAGAAGTTCCATGTTGGTAGAAATCAATTGCACTAAAAAAAAAAAAAAGAGAGAGACAGATATGTTTTCCTTTTAAGACACATCTTAGAACAAGCTTCAGATGATTCTCATGGATATCTCAACAAATGTGTACTTGCCTTTAAAATTACATAACTGGAGTGGAAGGGGGTGGGAGGGATGGGGTGGGTAGGTAATGGACATTGGGAAAGGTATGAGCTATGGTGAGCCCTGTGAATTGTGTAAGACTGATGAATCACAGACCTAGGGCAAATAATACATTATATGTTAATAATTTTAAAGAATAAAAAAGTAAAATTACATAGGTTATGAAGAAATAAGCCCTTTTGAGTAAGAATCCACAGAACTGAAAAATAGCTGAAATAGGCCTCTAAGAATATCAGATCATAGAATTCTCAGACTTAAAATACACTATAGGTTTGTTTAAAATATATAAAGCATTTAAAATGTTATGAAAAGACTATAAAAGAGGATGATACCATTAAAAATAATATGTAGCAGATTTGAAGGAAACAAAACAGAAATTTCAGAAATGAAAAATATTAAGCATAAAAACTCAATGAGCAGATTAAACAGAAGAACAGACAGAGGTGAATAAAGAATAGCAAGTTGGCAGATACCTCTAAAGAGGCTAAACAGAATGTAGTAGAAATAATAAGGAGATGGAAAACATGAACAAAAGTAAGGGATCTGGAAAATAAAATAACAAGGTTCAATATCATCTAAATGATATTAAAGAAAAATAATAGGAAGAATGGATAAAAAGTGAAAATAGAAGAAGTCATGAGATAGAATTGTTCATAATGATAAAGTTATGAATCATCTATTCATAAAATACATTATTAATGTCTATGAAAATAAATATAAGCCCAGAGGTATAATTATAAACTTCGGGATACCAAGGAGAAAGACACGATCCTAGCAGTTGTAGTTAAGAAACAGATAACATATAAAGGAATGACAGGTAGATCAAAAGCCAAGAAAAATAGAAGACAGCTGAATAGTATCTTGAAAGTGTCGAGTGAACATAATTATCAACTTAGAATATTATATCTGATGAAATTGTCTTTGCAAACAATTATAAAATAAGACTTTTCAAGGTAGAAAAAAAATTTTGGAGAAATTTAGACGCAATAGACCTTCCATAATTTAACATCTAAACATTATACTGTGGAAAGAAGGAAACTGAATTAGGATGCCTGGGTGGCTCAGTCATTGGGCATCTGCCTTCAGCTCAGGTCATGATTCCAGGGCCCTGGGATCCAACCTCGCATCTGGCTCCCTGCTCAGTGGGAAGCCTGCTTCTCCCTTTTCCACTCCTCCTGCTTCTGTTCCCTGTCTCTGTCAAGTAAATAAATAAATCTTAAAAAGAAAAAAAAAAAAAAAGAAGGAAACTGAATGAAGGGTTAATTATAAAAATAAATTGGTAAGTGTGAATAAACATACAAAAAAATGGACTGAATGAAACAAAAATAATAACAGTAACCAATTTAAGTGTTGTGAACCAAGATAGAACTAAAAAAAAATGGCACTAGTCACATGTAAGACTGGAGGAAAAATCAGAAATGAGGCGTTGTAAGATCTCTGCATCCTTTTACAAGTAGAGATTAACTGGTTAACCGAGTAAACTGTGAGTTTGTTAAGTATCACTTACAATTTTAAGGATAGTCACTAAAGGACTATAAAGAATGTATATAAATGTGAAATTCTGTACAAGAGAGGAAATGGAATAAAAACAAAACAAACATGATATACCAAAAGATAGACAAGAAAGTAAAACAACTCACAGAAAAAGAAGGATAAACAGAAAACCTACAATATGTCAGGATTGACAGTACATGGCAGAAACAGCAAGGACATATTTTTTTTAAATTGCCTACAAAATGTACATGTAAAGCTTAATGACATATAGACTGCAATTAAAATGTTCAAAATTATATATAAGGAAATTCCTAGTTTAAAGTAAGCTAATGTGAAAAAAAGTAAGCTTTTGTGTAAGCTAGTGTGGCTTTATAGATATTAAACAGAATCTGACATCAAAAGAGTTTTTATGACTATAGAGATTTACTTCGTAATTTAAAAAAATGTGTCTTACCGGGAATCTCTTAGAATTCTAGATATTTGTGCAATTTATTCCTCAAAACTATTAAACCAAAATGACTGTTTTACAGAGGACAAATACACAATCACGTATGAAAGGTCGATACTCTTCTTTTGGAAACTGAGAGCTCAAGCAAGCAAACAAACAAACAACAGAAAGAGAGAGAAACTTGAACAATTTATAAGCCTGATGTATATGTATTAGTCTGGTCAGGTTACCATAACAAAACACCGTAGTCTGAATGCTTAAAAGCAGACATTTATTTCTCACAGTTCTGGAGACTGGCAAATCCAAGACAGAGGCGCCAACGGGAATACTTCCTTCTGAGACCTTTTCTTGTGTCTTGTAGCTGGCCACCATCTCATTCTGTGTTCACATGACCTCTTCTTTGTGCACAGATGGAGAGAGACAAGTGTCGCTTCCTTTTCTCATAGGCCAGTAGTTCTATGGGATCAGGCCCCACTCTTATGACCTCATATAATGTTAATTACCTCTGAAGGACCCTATCTCCAAATACAGTCACATTGCTTCAACATAGGAATTTTGGAAGGACAAAACTAAGTCTACAGCACTTCATATATAGAACCTTCAATTCAGCAATTATAACACACAAGAACATAGAAGACGGTTATTTAAAAATATCCAATGCATTGAGCCATTAAACAGTGCTCAATACATTTAACAAATCTGTATTATTCATACCACATTCTCTATCAAAGTGCAATTAAATCAGAAATCAACAATAAAAGAAAAATTTCTATACCTTTTGACATTAAAGAACAAATTTATTTTTAAGATTTTATTTATTTGACAGAGATCACAAGTAGGCAGAGAGGCAGGCAGAGAGAGAGAGAGAGGAAGAAGCAGGCTCCCTGTTGAGCAGAGAGTTCGACGTGGGGCTCGATCCCAGGACCCTGAGATCATGACCTAAGCCAAAGGCAGAGGCTTTAACCCACTGAGCCACCCAGGCGTGCCTAAAGAACAAATTTTTTAATTACTCTTGGGTCAAAATATTAGTTACAAAGGAAATTAGGAAAACTTTGAACTTGAAAGAGAATGAAAACATAGATGTTCTGTGTGTGATGATATAGACATCTCCTCTGAAACTTTGATTTCTGCAAAATCACCCACTAAAAATAACAGTGTATCAGAAGAAAGATAGATCTAGAAATAAAACACCTAAAATTCATGCATTTTGTAAAATAACAACCATAACAAAATAATAAATCACAGTTAAAAAGATAGGCTTAGCTTTAAACAAATGCTATAGTAACTATGAAACCTTATTTTTTTAAATAGGCAAACATAAGAAGACATAAGGAAGCATTAAGCTAAATTAGAGCAAAGGGGAAATGCACAAAAATGAGGAATAATCACACAATAAGTAATTCCAGGAGGAAGAATTTGACTAAAATAAGCACAAGGGAGGAATATGAAGTGAACAGGTAGCACGTACAGTACTGTGTTCACCCACAACTGGCAACACTCAGCAGTATTAGTGTGCTTTCTATTTTAGTGTACTTTCTACTTTCTGTTTTACTGCTATTACTTTTGGTGAAATAAAAGTATTGGCACGCTGATATTTTAAAAATGTATAATCAAAGTAATGTGTGCATTATGCTGTCATCATTCTCTTATTTACAAATCACACAAGAATTAATTCTTTTTTAAAGATTTTTTAAAAGATTTTTTTATTTGTTTATTTGAGAGGGAGAGAGAAAGTAAGAGAGAGAGAAGTTGTGGGAGCAAAAGGAGGGGCAGAGGGAAAGGGAGAGAGAGAATCCTCAAGCAGACTGTCTGCTGAGCCCAGAGCCCAGCTCTGGGCTTGTTCCCAGGACCCTGAGATCACGGCCTGAGCCGAAATCAAGAGTCCACACCTTAATAAGCTGAGCTACCCAGGCACCCCATGAGCTAATTCTTATTCTAGAAACCTTTGTTATAGTAGAAGAGTCTTATCTTATGCAAAACTTCACTCTTAGAGGGGAATTAATAACCTTTGCTATTTTTATTAGAAAATGTGTGGAAATTTAGTCAGTATCTATATGAGTGGGGTCCAACCAGGAGAAAGAAATTAGAGGAAGTTTTACATAATTTTGATTTAAAGAATTATTAATTATGATAGGAGAGTTACTATAAAGATAGAGAACCCTAAAGGGGAACAATCCTATTCCTAAGGGGGAATTTCTAAGGAAACACAAATTTGAAAGGGTGGTTCAAATCCTGTTAAAGGAGGTGTGGTTGTAGCCAATTAGATAACAAAGAAGTATGCCAGATTGCCAAGCCAGAACTGGTCCCCACTTCTCAGAAAATCAGGAACACCCCTTTGGAGCACAGACAAATTGAGCAGGTGAAAGACTGAACAGCTATCACTGTGGATTTGAGAGATAGGGTGTTGGGTTCACAGCAGGAGGGGTATAGGAAATAAACCTCTAAGACATAAGCAAGCTGGGCTGACAGGTAGGCAATGGGAGACTGGTGGAGAGTGCAAAGGGTATAGGTAGGAAGTGGGGACTGCTTATGTTGCTATTGGAACCTGGAGCTGGGTAAACCTTCCTCTGCAGAAATTTAGTGCTCTTCTTGCATGCAGCTTGACCTGGGTGATTCTGGGTCAGCTCCTGGGGATGAAGGTTGGGCAGCAGTTCCACTAAATGGCAAGCCCACTGAAGCCCCCAGCAGTGCCAGTAGGACTGAGGGGAGGGTACAGGGAGCAGGGATCTTGGCTTAGGCACCATGCTGTCATGGTGTCCAGTCCAAGCTGTGTTGTTGCTGCCCAAGTTAAGAACTACAGAAAGTGCATAGTAACCAATCCTGGAGAAAGCTGAACCCATAAACACCTAGTACTAGGGATTCTGTGCAGACCAAGCAGCTGGGGAAAACAAACAACCAAAAAACAAAAGCAAAACCAAAAAACATCCTCCAGGAATCTGGTGAGCAAGCTATTTTGGAATACCCCTTAAGGTTTTTCTGGCAGGCAAAGGAAAAATATTTATAAGGCCAAGCTCCTTTTTAAAAAAGCATGAATTTGGAGTTGAGAGGCAATAAATGAATGATTACCATGTCATTCATCTTTCAAAACTAAAACAGAAGAGAGAGAGAGAGCGAGAGAGAGGGAGAGAAATAAATCTACAGAACATAAAAGGAAGAAAATAGTGAAGAAAGAAGATAAATTTAAAGAAATAAAGAAATCAACGAAAGGATCAGTAAACCAAAAGAATAGACTCTTGATAAGATAAGTAAAAGAGATAAAACTGCTGTTAGGATTGATCAAGAAAAAAAATGTGTGAAGTCTCTTAAAAAAGGTAGAATTAATAAGGAATTATAGCAAAGACATACAAATAAAATAACACTATAACTAAATTTAAAAAAATAAGTTTGAAGACTTAAGGGGGGAAAAAACCCCTATCATCTAGGAAGATATAACTTACCAAAACTAACTTAGAAAAAAAGAAAAAAATTCTAAAAACACCAGTGATCATTAAAGAAATTGAATCAGTAGATACAGATCTACCTTCCAACCCACACAAACACACACACCCACAACAATATGAAAAGGGCAAAGACAAGTAATTCTATTGGCATGTCTACCAAACTCACCAAAAAAAGAAAGAAAAGAAAAGAAAATCACTCAAGTAATTTTATAAATAAAATATAAGTTTGAGTCAAAATCAGAAAAGAACAGTATAAGAAACAATTATAAACCAATTTCACTTCTGATATAGAATGAGGCTAGAACAAAATGGTTTGATTTCAGCTTAAAGACTGCCAAGAATGGTGACCAAAATCTAATACATGGTGACCTTCATTTCAGTGTCCTGTTAAACCAGTAAACAAGAGAAACACAGAATATTTGAGACAAAGACATGAGTGAGAAAGTAGATATAGCTCCCCAGTTCTTGGCTCGTTTCTTAGCAAGTTTCTTCCTAAGTTCTGTTTTTAATGAAGAGAGGGCAGGAGCAGAAACTCACCACATCAAAGGAGCCCAAATCTTCAGCTCCCTTCCATTTATGCATTTAAAAAATGAGAGGGGTCATAGCATCATTCAAGCATCTATCTACTTATTATATTAGGCAGTTTTTAAACAACAGTGATGCAATTTTGTGTCCTTAATGCATTGTGTTTTTATTGAATTATTAGGTCCAAAAAAGACCATAACCCATTACAAATATGCATAAAACTCCTAAAAATACATATCTGCATATTGAAACCAGCAATGTATTTAAAAAATAAATCATGACCAGGATGGGTATATCTTAAAAGTGTTAGGAATGATGCAACATTAAAAGTTCTCATAACGCAATACAATACATTAATAAAGGACAAAGAGTATATTTTTTGTCTATGCAAAAAGAACCACATCCTTTTAAATCAACTCCAATTTAAGATTTTTAAAAAACCTTATCAAACCAGAAATAGAAGGGAATTTCCTTGACCCAAGTAAAATGAATGTGCAAACACTATGGTTTCATTAATCTGATACAAAGTTTCAACCCCTTTCCCAATGTTGTCTTTCATTATGTAAGCTGGAAAACTTAACTCTCACTTTCCCAGTGTGCCTTGAAAGAGTTTTGGCCTAGATAGCTGAACTTAGAGCAAGCATTTTGAGAGCGTGAGGAAAAAGTCTACATCTAGGTTTATTTTTACATAAGAAAAGATAACTTCTATGTGTTTGAGATACTAGATTCTTGTCACATTTTCTGTCACCTTACAAATGAACACATTTATGAGAGATCCAGATTATCTGACAAAAACCTATAATGATTTCCATAATTAATGTTGAAATTCTAGAAACATTGCCTTTAAAAATTAAAATTAAGACAAAGATGTCTGCCATTACTGCTTCTATTTAGTAGCATACTGACTGTTCTTGTCAGTCCAGGATGACAAGAACAGGAGCTAAAATCTATGAGATTTGGGAGAAAAAAAAATTGAAACTATAATTATCACAGAAAAACACTGATGGGATATGCAGGCAAATTATTACAATCAATGAGGGGTGTTAAGCCAGAATAATGGATAGAAGGGGGTATAGCTCAGGGGTAGAGCATTTGACTGCAGAATATTGGATAGAAGATTAGTACACAAAACTCGTTGAATTTCTATAATCCAGCAACAGTAAAATGTGATTTTTAAAAGTAACAGTAATCTAGGAATCTAGATTCCTGGATCTAGAATCTAGAATGTCAGTAATCTAGGAATAGAGGGGAACTTCCTAAACTTGATAAAGTATACCTGCAAAAAAATACAGCTAACATCATACTAAATAGCACACATTTGAAACTTCCCCATTAAGATCAAGAATAAAGCATGACTGTCTCCTTTCACAATCTTTTTGAACATTGTAATGAATGACCTATCTAATGCAATAAGATAAGAGAGAAAAACAAAAGATATACATATTGAGAAGAGAGAAATAAACCTGTCTTGATAGATGACATGACTGTCTATGTAGAGAATGCAGAAGAATCAACAGAGAAACTACTGGAACTAATGAGTGAATACCACAAGGCTATAAGATACAAGGTCGATTTACAAAAGTCAATCGCTTGCCTACATACCAGCAATGAATAAGTGGCATTTGAAATGTAAAACATGATACCATGCACATTATCACCCCCCCAAGATGAAATACTTAGGTATAAATCTAACAAAATTTGTATATATGAGGAAAACTATAAAACTGTGAGCACATTAAAGAAGAACTAAATAAGTAGAGAGATGTTCCATGTTCATGGATAAGAAGACTCAATATTGTAAAGATGCTGGTTCTCCTTAACTTGATCTGCAGAGTCAATGCAATCTGAATCAAATCCTACTGGTTATTTTGTGGATATTGACAAACTGAGTTTGAAGTTTATGTGGAAAGGCAAAGACCCATAGAAACTAATACAATATTAAAGGAGAAGAATGATGTTGGTTACCTGACTTCAATGCTTACTATAAAGCTATAGTAATCAGGACAGTGTATATTGGTTAAAAAAAAAAAAAAAGACAAACAAATCATTGAAATAGAATAGAGAGCTGAGAAAAAAATCCACATAAATATAGTCAACTGATCTTTGGCAAAGGATCAAAAGTAATGCAATGGAGTAAGGATAAGGAGTCTTTTCAACAAATGTTGCTAGAGCAATTGGACATCCACATGCTAAAAAAAAAGAAAAAAAAAGAACATAGACACGGACCTTACATCCTTCATAAAAAGTAAACTCAACATGGATCGGACCTAAATGTAAAACAAAAAGCTATAAAACTCCTAGATGATAGCATAAGAGAAAAACTAGGTGACATTGGACATGTTGATGACTTTGTAGATACAACACTTGAGTCATGATTCATGAAGGAAATAATGGATAAGGAATACTTTTATAAATTAAAAACTTCTGCTGTATAAAAGATATCAAGAGAATGAGAAGACAAGCCAGATACTGGGGAAAAAATTTGCAAAAGACACACCTTCTAAAGTTCTATTATCCAAAATATACAAAGAACACTTAAAATTTAACAATAAAAAAACAAACAACCTGATTGTAAATGGGTCAAAGATCTGAAAAGACATCTCACCAGACAATATATGTACATGGGAAATAATCACAGGGAAAAAATCCTTCAGATCATATGTCATCAGGGAAATACAAATGAAAACAGCAAGATACCACTAAACATCTATTAGAATGGCCAATAACCACAACGGTGGCACAAAATACTCCCAAGTTTGTGAAACAACAAAAACTAACATTCATTGCTGGCTGCTAGGAGGGATGCAGAATGGTATAGCCTCTTTGGAAGATAATTTGACAGTTTTTTACAAAACTCAACATACTCATACCATATAATCCAGCAATTATACCCCTTGGTATTTATCAAAATGAGTTAAAAATGTTTGTCCACCCAAAAACCTACACATAGATGTTGCTAGCAACTTTCTTTATAACTACCAGAACTTTGAAGGTGACCAAGATGCCCATCATTCAGTAGGTGAATGGATAAATTGTGATGCATCCAGACAATGGAGTCTTATTTAGCCTTAAAAGGAAATTAACTATCAAGCCATGAAGACACACATAAAATAAATGCATATTATTAAATGAAAGAGACAAATCTAAAAAGGCTCTACACTGTATGATTCCAAATATTTGGCATTCTGGAAAAGGCAAAACTACAAAGACAGTAAAAGGATCTGTGGTTTCCAGGGATTTATGGAGAAGGGAGAGATAGGTAGGATTTTTAGGGCCGTGAAACAGATCTGTCTGACACATGGTAGATACATGGTGGATACATGGCGGGTACATACCCACAGAATGTTCAACACCAAGAGTGAATTCTAACGTAAACAATGGACTCTGAGTCATAAGGATATACCATTGTAGGTTCATCAATTGTAGCTAACATACCACTCTGGTGGGGGATGTTGATGATAGGGGAGGCAGTGCAAATGTGGGGGCAGAAGGTAGACGGAAAATCTCAGTACCTTCTACTAAATTTTGCTGTGAACTTAAACTGCTCAAAAAATAGGCTATTTTAAAAAAATAATACAGTAACTCTTGTGCTTCTAGCCATGATGGAATAAAAGGACTTAATCTGGGGGCACCTGGGTGGCTCAGTGGGTTAAAGCCTCTGCCTTCAGCTCAGGTCATGATCCCAGGGTCCTGGGATCGAGCCTCACATCGGGCTCTCTGCTCAGCAGGGAGCCTGTTTCCCTTCCTCTCTCTCTCTCTCTCTCTCTGCCTGCCTTTCTGCCTACTTGTGATCTCTGTCTGTCAAATAAGTAAATAAAAAAAATAAAAAATTTTTAAAAAGGACTTAATCTGGACTTATCCTATAGGAAACAATTAGAAAACTGGACAAAATATAGTGAAAACTTGTTCTTAGATATTGGAAAAGATATAGGTAAAATTATGATCTCTAAAAAAAGGGAAATGAAAGAAAGGGTCCCCATAAGCACATCTCTCCTCCTGGAGAAAAAAATATGGATTATGTGGTTTATATGGAATGAAGAAAATCACAGTTATGGCAGGTATCACTATGAAGAGAAAAATATTTTCAATTCAGTAAGTCTAAGGCAAGTAGAAGTTGCAAGGCAGAATTCCAGAGAGAGAGAAACTAGTCAACAAACAAACAAAAACAGCTCCAGGAATCTGTATAAAAATCCCGTTGAGCCAATGGCTAACCACTAAATTGTACACACATACAATAAAACCCCATGAGGTCAGGTAATAATGGCCAGGGTGCTATTAGCTGCAGAATTCCCAGAACTCACACAGGAAAGAAAATCATTCCTTGATGATCACTAGGACAGTCACTGGAGACTAATTTATTCCTGGAGTAAAAGACTACTCAATATCTACTCTATCAAATAATTAAAAAAAAAAAAAGCAGCCTAAAAAGGGTCAAGTTGATCCATGATAATTAAACTGTCTTCTAAAAAAAAAAAAAATCACCATAATCTTTAAAGGAGAATTATAGAATCTGAGCTCTCAGCAACATAAAATCATAATATCTAGCAACGAATCAAAACAGAATAAAACTAGAAAGTCTATGATGCAGGAAATTGTGACCCATGAACAAAGCAATCAGTTGCATGAATACTCAGAAACAAAGATCAAGTCATCATTAACTTAATAATGAGCATCCATAAAATTCCACAACTAATATCTACTTCAGGTTGAAAACAGAATGCTTCTCTCAAGCTCAGAAATAAGACCATTTTATTTAACTATGAATAAAAAGGCATGCATTTAACTATGAATAAAAAGGAAAGAGATGAATTTGTCTTTTTTTCAGATTTTTTGCAAACTGCTGGTGGAAGAGCAAGTTGGTACAAGAGAGTTTGGAGGTCAACTTGCCAATATTTCATAGTTATAAAGGCACATGGTTTCTAATCAGCAATTTTTCCACTATGGTATAACATGACCTAGAAAACGTCACACATGCACAAGGAAATAAACAGAAAAATATTCACAGTAGCTTTGTTGACAATAGCAAACGCTTGGAAACCATCAACATGAGAATGGAAAATACTTCTGGTGAAATCATAAAATGATATATTATACAGCAGTGAAGATGAATGAATGAGAGTCACATATGGGAAAAATAATAAAAAACACAATGTTGAGTAAAAAAAGTAGGTTGCCAGAATATATGATGTCAAATATGCAAAATGATATTACAAATTAAACAATATACCCTTAATTAGTAAAAGAATGAAAATATGTAGGTTAAATGACACTCTAGGATAATAGTTACTTCTAGGCTTGATCTATGCAATGAAATCATGGAGCCACATAAAAGGGCTTCATCTATATTTGTAATGCTTTCCTTGGTAAGCTGCATAGTAGATTCAAGGGAGAATAGTGTATTATTTTTATATTTTTTGGAAGTGTGAAGTATATCATAATAAAGATGAGTAAGCAAAATAAGTAAAACACCATGAAACTATCCATTTGGATAAGGAAAAAAATGTATTGAATGTTACGGCCTGAAGTGATTATGCTGGCTTAGTTAGAGCGTTGAATGACAGATCTTAGGAGAATCAATAAAAAGTCTTTCAAGAATAAATCATGAAAAATGTTGTTCACTATTCATGAATCTCCGGCTGTCCTTATTAACATGCCAGAGGCTCTTCTCTGAAGAAGATAACTGAATAGCTTATCAGTGGGAGTATCTTTCTCTAGGTTTCTATATCATATTGATTAAAATCATCTCCTAAAACATTTTTATTTATCCACTATTAAACTAAATTTATAGCCAAAGCAACACCTGTTCCATGTGTAAGACCAACCTGGTTTATAGCAACATGCATATTTACAAAATGAGTATCTCATCATCAGACAAAAAGATATGTGTGTTAAGATATCGATTATCCTCTCTCCAAAGTTGTGAAATAGAAAAGTGTACAAACTGGAATATAAACTGGAAGGTACCCCATGGGGCAAGCATGTATTCATTCCCTTAATTTCACTTTTGGAACTTGTAAAATAAAAAAGAAGCTGCTGCAGTAATGAGATAGGATGTCCATGCAGACTATAGCCAGTAGAATTACCAGCTTCTGTATCATGTTCTTGTTGTTATTGTTCAATATATATTTCACCCTTATTCTATTATTATTATTATTATTATTATTATTTTCATCATGATAAGCGAACTCTTTTATCCTCATCACCTACTTCACCCATCCCCCCCACCCATCTCGCCTCTGGTAACCATCAGTTTCTTCTCTCATTAAGAGTCTGTTTCATGGTTTGCCTCTCTCTCTCTCTCTCTTTTTTTCCTTTGCTCATTTGTTTTGTTTCTTAAATTCCACATATGAATGACATTATATGGTATTTATCTTTTTCTGACTGACTTATTTCACTAAGCATTATAGTCTCTAGCTCTATCCATGTTGTTGCAATGGCAAGATTTCATTCTTTCCTGTGGCTGAGTAATACTTCATTCCATACCACTTCTGCATGTTTTATTTATTTATTTGAGAGAGAGAGAGAGAGAGCACAAGCAGGGGGAGTGGCAGAGAGAGAGAGAGAAGCAGGCTGCCTGCTTAGCAGGGAGCCTGATGTGGGGCTCAATCCCAGGAACCTGGGATCATGACCTGCACCAAAGTGAGATGCTTAACTGACTGAGCCACCCAGGTGCCCCATTACCACCTCTTCTTTATCCATTCATCTACTGACAGATACTTGGGCTGCTTCCATAATTTGGTTCTTGTAAATAATGCTGCAATAAACACAGGGGCCCATGTATCCTTTCAATGTAGTGTTTTTGTATTTTTTGAGTAAATACCCAGTAGTGCAATTATGGGATTGTAGGGTGGTTCTATTTTTAATTTTTTGAGGAAACTCCATATCGTTTTCCACAGTGGCTGAAGCAGTTTGCATCCTCACCAACAGTGCAAAAGTGTTCCTTTTTCTCCATATCCTCAGCAACACTTGTTTCTTGTGTTGTTGATTTCAGCCATTCTGACGGGTGAGAGTTGATATCTTATTGTAGTTTTTATTCACATTTCCCTGATGCCCAGTGACGTTGATTATCTTTTCATATATATTTTGGCCATCTGGATGTCTTCTTTGGAGCAATGCCTATTCACATTTTCTTCCCAGTTTTAGTTAGATTATTTGTTTGGGGGGAGTGGAGCTGTATCAGTTCTTTATATATAATTTTGGATACTAACCCTTTATCAGTTAAGTCATTTGTAAATATCTTTTCCCATCCTGTGAGCTGACTTTTAGTGTTGTTGATCATTACCTTCACTGTGCAGAAACGTTTTATTTTGATGTAGTTCCAATAGTTTATTTTTGCTTTTATTTCTCTTGCTCAGGAGACATATCTAGAAAAATGTTGCCATGGCCGATGTCAGAGAGATTACTGCCCATGCTCTCTTCAAGGATTTTTATGTCTTGAGGTCTCACATTTAGGTCTTTGATCCATTTTGAGTTTATTTTTGTGTATGGTGAAAGAAAGTGGTCCAGTTTCCTTCTTTTACATGTAGCTGTCCAGTTTTCCAACACTATTTGTTGAAGAGACTTTGTCACGTTTTAAGAATACCTATTCTTTGTGTTTAGAGAGAAAGTTAGTTTGACAAGAAATATGCAATTATGCTTTAGAGGGTAAGTTTTAGCTACATTAAAGTGATTATCTAATACAAAATTCCTATCATCTAGTTTCACGCATACATACATATCATATAGTTGTAATTATAAAGCAATATACCTGATAGTAAAATCACACAAAAAATTGTGTGTATGTATGTATATAAGAAGGCAGAAAAGACAAGACAAGACATATGAGCTGTCTACTTTGATCCAACCTGCAGAACTAAGCATGGCAAGGTAATTTCAGAATTTCTACTTCCTAAAACTGCTTAGATGATACGTGATCTAAAAACAACCTAAACAATTCATTCCTACTCATTCCTCAAAAATGAAGCTTAGGTAAAACCTCATTGGAAAGCTCTTCTGGGCATCCTTTCCAGAGGCTGAATCAGGCACCTCCTTCAGCAGCTCCATTGTCCCCAGGTACGCCTCTATTATGCCAGTACCACCAATGCCCCCAACAGTCCTGCTGTATCTGTCTCCCTGGGAGAGGATCTGATTATCTCAGGGTCCTCAACTTAGCCTCATGTTTGGTAACTAGTATTTACTCAAACCAATGTTTGTTACTCTAACCTCTTTGTGGCATATACTCTAGATCTGTGTTCCTATGACTATACATCGAATTAATATTTTACCTGGAAAGACAAAATGTTTCAACAAAAAACCATGCCATTTCCCAACAATGTGTTATTATTTTATGTTACCATTTTCTTTTCTTCTGCTTCTCTAGCAGAGGAACCCCCATGGCATAACCAGAGACCAACAGACATTCCTCTAATAGAAAGAGTAGTTACTTTTCTACTTTCTGGAACATTGCATTTAAAATATACTTTAAATGAAATTGGTGAAAGATGTCGATGATATAAGCTTCCCTTGATGCATATCTTAGCAACAGAGAAAGTACTTGATTCAGCATGCATTAAAATTTTATCTTGGATAATATTTGATGTAACTTTCATAATACACCTGGATTCTTGTCACAGTAGGTATAGATACATGCAAGAACTCTGCATCCTGAAAAATGTAATAAGGGATACATTGAATTATGTATTGTATGAAAAGAAGTGACAGATGGTATTCGAGAGCACGCTGAAACACTGGTATTTATACAATAAGCATTAAATACATTTCTCTAGATAAATGAGGTTATTTGCAGGTATGACGCACCTAACCCTCAAATAATGGTTTATTTTAGGTTTGAGTGCATCACACAGCTTAATTTAGAGGCTGCATCTGTCAGAATGAAACTGATGTGATACAGAAATTCAAAAGATATCAGAAAGTACTCCAAGTAAACCTAGAAATGTGGGAATACAAAAAGAACATAAAACTAAAGCATAGATTTCTGTGGTGGTGGAAGAAGAATAAAATTTTTAAAAAGTGAACTTCAGAGAGAACTAAGGAAAAAGGTTTTAAAGTCATGGATGTAAGTTACTTAAAAAGCATTCCATGGATAAAGAACTCCCCCCAAGTACAAGATGTCTAAATGGCAGTTGAGAACTTATAGTAATCCATGGCATCCATACAATTTACTTCAGATATTAGAAAGGAACATAAATTTCTTGAGGATGCAAATGATCGACTCTACATACAAAATGCAAAATCATTTTTTGCTTTGTATCTTGAAAACTCATCCTTTAAAAAAGCTAAGAGAAAGAATGAAATTTATTCACTCTAACTTGTGTTATTCCACTTATTTCTTTTCCCTGCTTTCAGTTTTTCTCTTCATAAAGGAACTGAGTTCTTATTTCTTCAAAATACTGCTTTTTCAGCACCTGTGAAAAGGATTAACTCCAACTTAGACCAAATACCAACTTTATTCTTGAAACTACCAAATTTTTATTTGGGAATTACATGATTTACTCATGTAGACAGGAAAAAAATAATACATTATAAATATATTTGATCATACTCTAAGAGTTCTGTATTTTAGAAACAGCCTCATCAACATAAGGCTCACTGGGAGCCAGCCTGGTGTTTCCTTGGCACTCTGTGCAGCTATGCATTGGACCCCATTTCCAGACTGAACTATAAGAGTATCCTACTCTATACTCTACTCTATATACTCCACTCTGTATTCTATCCTGCTTTACTCATGAATCACTTACTGGTACAGTAAAATCTGCCCACTCCTTTAAAAAAAAAGATAAAATACTGGAGGAGTCAAGATGGCGGAGAAGTAGCAGGCTGAGACGACATCAGCCAGCAGGAGATCAGCTAGATAGCCTATCAAACCATTCCGAACACCTACAAATCCAACAGGAGATCGAAGAGAAGAAAAACAATTCTAGAAACAGAAAATCGACCACTTTCTGAAAGGTAGGACCAGCGGAGAAGTGAATCCAACACGACGGGAAGATAGACCCCAGGGGGAGGGGCCGGTTCCCGGCAAGCGGCGGAGCACAATATCAGGACTTTTAAAAGTCTGCTCCACGGAGGGACATTGCTCCAGAGGCTAAACTGGGGTGAAGACCTCACGGGGACAACGTGGACTCAGGTGCCGCGGGGTCACAGAAGGATCGGGGGTGTCTGAGTGTCGCAGAGCTCACAGGTATTAGAGCGGGGAAGCCGGCTGTGGAGACAGAGCCGAGGTTTCCTAGTGGTCTGTGACACGGACCGGTGCTCTGTGGCACTGGCCGGTGCTCTGTGCGAGGGGTCCCCACAAGATCCGGGGAGACTCCGACCCGGAAGAGCTCAGGGATCTATGGGGTTCGGAGACTCCAGGTGGGACTCTGCCAGAGACAGAGACGCTTGGTCACAGGCTGGGTGAGCTTGGAACGCTCCCAGAAGCCAGTGAAACAGGACTGATTACGCACAATTTTCTCTGAGCGCGGTCTCCGAGCGCGCGCGGTCTCCGAGCGCAAACGGGGGCTAGGGAGACCGGAGGGACTAAACGTTTTTCTATGAAGGCACACTGAAGACTGGGGCCCCTAGCTCTTGGCTCCTCTGAACCAGAGATTGGGAGGCCGCCATTGTCATTCCCGTCCTCCGGAACTCTACGGAAAGCGTTCAGGGAACAAAAGCTCCCGAAAGCGAACCTGAGAGGATTACTTAGCCCGGCCCCTGGTAAGGGCAGTGCAACTCCGCCTGGGGCAAAGACACCTGAGAATCACTACAACAGGCCCCTCCCTCAGAAGATCAAAGAAATCCAGCCAAGACCAAGTTCACCTAACAAGGAGAACAGCGGATTCTTATCTGGACAAAATGACAAGGCGGAAAAACTAACCACAAAAAAAAGAGCAGGAGACAGGACCAAAGGCTAGGGACCTAATCAATACAGACATTGGTAACATGTCAGATCTGGAATTCAGGATGACGATTCTCAAGGTTCTAGCCGGTCTTGAAAAAGGCATGGAAGATATTAGAGAAACCCTGTCAGGAGAAATAAAAGCCCTTTCTGGAGAAATAAAAGAACTAAAGTCTAATCAAGTTGAAATAAAAAAAGCTATTAATGAGGTGCA
>ML109229.1:0-53508 GCA_003697995.1 Taxidea taxus jeffersonii
CCCCCCCTTCTCCTCCATTCCTCCTTTCCTTCCTTCCTTCCCTCTTTTCCCTCCATCCCTCATGTCGTCCTTCATTCAGCAGAAGATCTGGGGTTCCTGCTCTGTACTGAGCACTGGGGCTTCATCAATGAGCACTCCCTCCAACACACATGGTCATGTCCACCATGGGAGGAGACAGGGGACAGCCCTCAGGGCTAGCAGTGGTGATGAGCACTAGGAATCTACTCCTAGAACAGAGGACAGTTACACAAAGAAAAGAATGGAGAGACCCATGCTTAGCACTTTCTGTAGAAAAATCTAGTCCTGAAAGGTGATGAAAAGTAAATATATCCTAGACTTCATGCAATGTGAGTGTTAATGGCCCATACGCCCTGATTCCTAGAAGCAACAAAGGGTAAATCATCCAGTGTAGACTGGGGGTTAGTGAAACAACATTTCTGACCAAATGACAGTGTTTTAGCCAACATCTCCAGGGCCTCTGAGTTTTCCCAGGGGTCTCTCTGATCCTCTAACTCTTCCATCGACCTCCTTGGGAAGCTCTGTCCTGTCTTCTTCATTGTCTCCTGCCTTTTCTGCAACCCTTACCCTTCTGTGGTCTCTCTTCCCCCCACCAGGATTGCCACCCTCTCCTGGATTCCCCATTCCCCTTGGCTGGGTGCCCACATCCCACACTGGGCTCCATGAGCCCCATGTTTTGTGCAAGACCTATGTGCTTCCTCTGGGGTCACCTGGCTTCTCTGCTGAAGGGGCCTTCATCGTCCTGCACTGGGTCTCCTCTGATGAGTCTGTGAGGCCAGCCTGTGCCCATGTCACTGGCATGGAAGCATGAGTCCAGAAGGTCAAGACGATCTGCTCCCATTCCCAGTGTGTGAAGCCTGGGCCAATAGTGGTGGCTGAGCAGAGGAGGATTTGGGCCAAGGAACCTGAGGGACAAAGTGGCACAGTGAACCTCCAGGAGGAGAGAGAGCACCGTGGAGGCCTGGCGCTCAGGCCTGCTGGGAGACCATATCCCAATGGCAATGGATCTGTCCCCAGGGCTAGAGGTCATTGGGTTATCCACCCTTCCAGGCTGCAGGCTGGCTGCAGGCTAGCAGTGACTGGCAGGGGAGGGGCATGGCTGGTACAGGAGAGAGCTCTCAGGTAGAGAAGAGGGGGCAGGCTCTCCCCAAACGGCAGGTGCACTGGGGCAGACTGAGGCGACATTGGTGGATAGCAGTGTCTGCCTCTGGGGTCTCTACACAGGCCTCCTTCTGAGGCTCAGCACAAGCTTGTATGGATGGCCTATGTTCCCAGACACAAAGTCTGGCCCAGGATCTCCCCTCAAGCTCCTACTCCCAATCCTTTGGATTCAGCTCAAGTGGAAGAAATGGCTGATTGTTTAGGTTGGTGTTGGGTGCACAGAAACACGTGATTCTCTGGCCCACGCTATAACATTGCTGGCATTTTAAAGATCTCAGGGCTTTGATTCAAAATTGGTAGAATAAAAAAAAAATGGTAGAATGAGGGGCACCTGGGGGGCTCAGTGGGCTAAGCCTCTGCCTTTGGCTCAGGTCATGATCTCAGGGTCCTGGGATCGAGCCCCACATCAGACTCTCTGCTCAGTGGGGAGCCTGTTTCCCCCTTTCTCTTTGCCTGCTTTTTTGCCTACTTGTGCTCTCTCCCCCTCAAATAAATAAATGAAGTCTTTAAAAAAAAACATGGTAGGGGTGCCTGGGTGGCTCAGGCATTAAGCAGCTGCCTTCAGCTTGAGTGACGGTTCCAGCATCCTGGGATCGAGCCCCACATTGGGCTCCCTGCTCGGTGAGAAGCCCGCTTCTCCCTCTCCCACTCCCCCTGCTTCTGTTCCCTGTCTTGCTGTGTCTCTTCCTGTCAAATAAATTAAAAAAAAATTTTTTTTAATTCTAAAAAAAAAAAAATTAAAAAACATGGTAGAATGCCATGGACCCCAGAGAGCTTTCTAGAAAACTGCCTCTGTGCCTTGCAGCTCTTCCATTCCATCAGCTCTGCTCAGAACCCCTCCAGGCCACAGGCCTATGGTCTAGAGTCCTGAGATGGACCAGACGATGTGCCTTCAAAAAGCAATCCAGGTGGGGGCAGCAGGACACATGGCAGATTCCAGTAAATCCCCATCCCAGAAAGCGAGGGTACTGCTGCATGAGCTGTCTGGAAACAGCCAGGTAGGGTTCCAGGAAGACACCAGAGGAACAGGAGTAACTGAGGAGCATCTGAAGGTCAGGTAGGGACAGTGGGAATCTTGGGTGGTTTTGCCTGGGGCCAGTTCCAATCCCCCTAAACCTTCAGTGTGATGACTCCACCGCGGGATGGGGGAGGGACCATGCCTGGAGGACTCCTGGCTTCACGGTCAGAGGTCACCAACTTGAGCTGTGCACCAGTGGGGAAACCCAGATATACCCCCAAGGAATTTCTGGAAACATAGCCATCTCAGTGGTAGCCGACCTGGGAGGTCAAACTTCCAGCTGCCTGAGGTGGGATTGAGCCACAGACCAGCACACTAGCCAGACATGGAAGAAGGAGAACAAGTTCTTCATCTCAATAGTTTCTGAGTTACCGGTTTATTTCTATGGTTAGCATACTGTGCAAGGCCTTGAAATGATCTCCTCATGTTCTCTGCAGGAGATGATCTTGAAAAATCTCTGGTTTATAGGTAAAATCATCCAGAATTGACCTTGGTTGGCACAGCCATGCTGGGATAAGTATGGAGTTTCCCCCCAATACTAAAAATAGCATTCATGTATGATCCCACTACTGGATCATTTGCAGGAAATGAAGTCAGACGCTTGCTGGAAATCAAGTGAGTTTCTTGAAGTAAGATCTGCACACTCTCACCCAATCTCCCCGAGGAGGGGCGGACACCCTTAGCAACAGGGTACCCATGTGGGAAGTTGTATGCAACCCTCCCCTGGAGGCAAGTGCCTCCCTGGACAACGGGCTGCCCCAGGGCTAGGCAGTCTCTGCAGCAGTACATTCAATGTCCTGGATACTAGGAGGAGACAGGATACAGCACCAGGCCAGTGAGGGTCAGGACACATTGCCCCAAATATGGCACCTTGGCAAATTAAATATAGAAATGGAAAGAATTTTCCATAAAGCAGAAGCAGGAAGCTCCCTCTGATCCTCAGCCATCAACCCTTCTTTCTTGAAGCAGGTCAAAATACTCCCATGTGGCACTTTCTCTCCTCACATGGCAGGGAGGACAAGCTTATCACCAGAGTCAAGGAATTTAGGGGCACAAAGCCTAGAGCAACAAACCTGGTTAAACTAACCTCTATCTTCCTAGTTACTTTTTTACCCTTTACCAGCCCTGGCTCAAACCCTGTGTCTCTCAATTCTTTAAACATTTATTGCTTCTTTGTCTAAAATGTAGAAGAGCTGTCTGGTTCTTCTGAAGCGCCAAAGTGACGCCATTCAAGGCGACAGTGCTTTTGCTATTTACATTAAGCTGAAAACATTCCAAAGCGGTTCCCACATATGTAAATAAAGGATGGGACAAGAACCAATAGAAATGGTTCCTACACATGCAAATAAAGGATGGGACAAGAACCAATAGAAATGGCTCCTACATATGCAAATAAGGAATCGGACAAGAACCAATAGAGGGTGATTCTCCATATGTAAACGAGGGACCAAGTGCGAGCCAATCAGGGTTATTGCCCTATATGCTAACAAAGGATAGAAAAACAACCAGTAAGGAAAACTCTCCATCAGCAGTTTTTCCTAACTGACCAACCCTCCTCGGACAACACAGCTTAAGTCACCTCAGACACCAATCATTTTCAAGGTCACCTACACATGTAACTATGTGACTATGTACTTTTTGCGTGTAAAATTGCCTATATAATCTCTGTAAAATTCCAGCGGGCGCCTCCTCCTGAACTCCACTGAGTCAGTGTGTAGGACGAGACCGAGCTTCAGCCCGCCTGAATAAAGCCTTGCTTTTGCATTTCGGAACATCTGGCTATCGGTGGTCTTTTTGGTGGTAGTCTTATGATCTGGGCATAACATTTGGGGGCTCGTCTGGGATACCCCCAGAGACCCCTGAGACCCCAGACCCTGAAGGTAAGAAAACAGCGCTGTTGAATTGTCTTGTCTTGTCGTTTGTCTGTTCGTCTGTTTTGCTTTCGTTTTCCCACTTGAGGACGGCCGTACCGACTCATACTTGAAGGTATTGTTGAAGCGGACGCGCTTGCACAACAATCCTGGAGGAACTGGGAGACGTCCCAGACCCTCACTTGAAGGGGGACCCATGGAACCCCGCCTTGAAGGGGGACCCTTGGAACCCCATCTTGATACTTGTAGGGTGCAAGTCAGTCCAGTTTTTGGCCGGAACTGACCAGAAGGGCCTCCTAACCGAGGCTCGACCCGCCCACCTTGGGTCTGCTCCTTCTGTTCTGTCACAGGAGTCAGCAGACCAACTTGGGAGATCTCCACCCCGTACTCGTAAGTCCCATAAAAATCAGGCCTGCGTGCATTGTGTTTTCTGTTTTGGTGGAATTGTCTTACCCCTTGTTATTTTGTGGACCATTTTGTTGACTGACCAACTGACGAGACTGATAACCATGGGCAATATCCCATCCAGCCCCCTAGACTTGACCCTAGCCCACTGGAGGGAAGTTAAGGAGATAGCTCGGAATCAGAGTGTGGCTGTTAAGAAGGACAGATGGATTACCTTGTGCAGGTCAGAATGGCCCAACTTTGAGGGAGCTAATTGGCCACCCGAGGGGAGCTTTGACATAAGTAAGATCAGAATTTTACAGCGCCTAATCTATACCCCTCATTTAGGTCATCCAGATCAAGTTCCCTATATAGTCACTTGGAGAGAACTCGTAGATAAGGACGCCCCAACTTGGGTTAAGCCTTTCTTACCACCCAGTCTCTCTTCTACTCCTTCTTCTTCCCCCGCCCCAATACTCGTTGAAAAAACACAGGGGGAAGAAAAAGAAGATGAGAAAATAACCAAGAAGGAAGAGAAGAAGCTGTACCCACCTATTCTCCAGGAAGAAAGTACAGAGGAAGGAACATTTCTTCCTCCGTACTCTCTACCCCAGTTAGCCTTAACTGAGGCACAAGAAGAAAAATCTGAAGAGAACAAACATGTTTCAGGCACACCCTCCGCTCCGGAGGGTCCCGCCCAGTCAACTCGCTGGCGCCAAGGAGTTACACCCCCTCATAATTCTATTGCTCTTCCCCTTCGCCCTATAGGCCCTGAGGATGCAGATGGTTGACAACAGTTCCAGTACTGGCCATTTGCTACTAGTCATCTTTACAATTGGCACGCTCAAAATGCCCCCTTTTCTGAGAAACCCCAGGATTTAATTCGCCTGTTTGAAACTACTCTTTTCACTCACCAGCCCACTTGGGATGATTGTAACCAGCTTCTACAGGTCCTTTTTACCACAGAGGAGAAGGATCGTATCCGGGAAGCAGCCCGGAGACTCGGCCCCAGTCCTACCGGAGCGCCCATCATGGATCCTACCCATATTGCTGCCTATTTTCCTGAGACCCGACCAGGATGAGACTACAATACAGCTGAAGGTAGGGAACGACTCCTCGTCTACCGCCAGGCTCTGTTGGCAGGTCTCAAGGCAGCGGCTTGCCAACCTACTAATATGGCCAAAATTTATGATGTTAGACAGGGAGAAAGTAAAAGTTCGGCAGCATATCTTGAGCAGCTCATGGAAGATTTTAGTCAATACACCCCATATAATCTAGAGACCCAGGAGTCTGCTCAGATGATTATGTTTGCCTACATAAATCAGGCTGTGCCGGACATAAAGCGAAAGTTGCAGGCTCTAGACAAGCTCAGTAAAAAGTCTGTTAGGGATCTAGTAGCAACAGCAGAGAAAGTTACAATAAAAGAGAGACAGAAGAATTAAGACAGGAAAGGAAGGACAGGGAACGTGAAATCATGCATGAAAGGAGAGACAGAGCTAAGGAAAAAAGTTTGGCTAAAATTCTAGAGCAACAACAGGCCCAACACAAGAAAGACCTCAGGGAAATCCTGACCTCCGTACAAGCAGGGAACAACTAAACTCTTAAAGACTCTTGGCAACCTGGGCTATCGGGCCTCCGCTGAAAAGGTGCAAATCTGTAAACCTGAAGTCACTTATCTGGGCTTCATACTAAAAGAGGGCAAGCGTTGGCTGTCAGATGCAAGTAAAGAAACCGTGCTAAGAATCCCTGTGCCTAAGTCAGCCAGGCAAGTCAGAGAGTTCCTGGGAACAGCGGGTTTTTGCCGGCTGTGGATACCTGGGTTCGCTGAGATGGTCAGGCTTCTATATGAAGCCACCAAAAATCTTCCCGAATTTCACTGGACTGAGGAGATGCAGAAAGCCTTTGAGGCCATTAAAAGAAGCTTCCTGGAGGCTCCTGCCTTGGGCCTACCTGATGTGAACAAGCCATTCACGCTATTTGTAGCAGAAAATAAAGGAATTGCAAAGGGGGCACTCACCCAGCCAGTTGGACCTTGGAAACGACCGGTGGCCTACTTGTCAAAGAAATTAGACCCTGTCGCTGCTGAGTGGCCCCCATGTCTGAGAATTATAGCTGCATTAGCTCTCTTAGTGAAGGATGCTGATAAATTAACTTTGGGACAGAACCTGACCAAGGCCACTCCGCATGCTCTAGAGGGAGTGCTAAAACAACCGCCTGACCGGTGGATGAGCAATGCCTGCATGGTCCATTACCAGACTTTGTTACTCAACCCTGAGCGGATTAGCTTTTGTGTACCTACAGCATTAAATCCAGCTACTCTGCTGCCGGACTCAGATCTAGAAGTTCCCTTGCATGACTGTGAGCAGATCCTGGCCCAAACGCATAGCCTCAGGCCAGACTTATCGGATTTGCCGCTACCACATGCCCAGCATACTTGGTTTACGGATGGCAGCAGCTTCATTCGAGATGGAAAAAGGTACGCGGGCGCGGCGGTCGCTACGGACACAGAGATAGTGTGCATCGAAGCCCTCCCCCCAGGGGACATCTGCACAAAGGGCAGAATTAGTGGCACTAACAAAGGCCCTACAGGTGGGAAAAGGAAAAAGGCTAAATATATATACAGACAGCCGGTACGCTTTTGCCACCACACATGTCCATGGAGCCATCTACCAAGAGAGGGGGCTATTAACAGCTGAAGGGAAGGCCATTAAGAACAAACAGGAGATTTTAAGTCTCATCCAGGCCCTATGGGAGCCGGCAGAAATTGCCATTATGCATTGTCCGGGTCATCAAAAGGGAGCTGATCCAGTAACAAGGGGAAACAATTTGGCTGACCGGGCCGCCAAGGAAGCAGCCCTCCAGCCCAGCACCAGGGTGTTGACTCTAGTGGACCCAGGGCCATGAGAGTTGCCTCCTATACCTCAGTATTCTCAAGAAGACTTAGAATGGATAAAGAAAATTCCCATGGCCCACAAGCCTCCAGACAGAGAAGGAAACAAAGGTTGGTGGAAAACTTGTGAGGGGAAGCTTATCTTGCCCAAAGAGCTGGGCACTAGGATTCTTGAGAGGATCCACCGAGCTTCTCACATGGGAACTCGAAGAATGCAGGACTTGCTTCGGCACTCCAAAGTGAAAATTAGACAAGGAAATCAGCTTATTGAGGACATTGTTAAAAATTGTAAGGCCTGCCAGCTCACTAACGCCCCCAATCAACCGGTTACACAAGGAGCTCGCCTTCGTGGGGATAGGCCAGGTGCGTATTGGGAAGTAGATTTCACCAAGATTAAACATGGAAAATTTGGATATAAGTATTTGCTAGTTTTTGTAGACACCTTTTCAGGATGGGTTGAAGCTTATCCCACCAAGCATGAGACTGCGAATGTCGTGGCCAAGAAGATCCTAGAAGAGATCCTGCCCAGGTATGGCTTCCCATCCACCACTGGGTCAGACAACGGACCGGCCTTCATCTCAAAAGTAAGTCAGGGCATAGCCACTGCACTGGGGACAAATTGGAAATTGCATTGTGCTTATAGACCCCAGAGTTCAGGACAGGTAGAAAGAATGAATCGGACTCTAAAAGAGACCTTAACCAAATTGGCCTTAGAGACTGGTGCAGACTGGGTGTCACTCCTTCCTTTTGCTTTGTTTAGAGTAAGAAATTCTCCCTATCAGCTTGGCTTTACTCCTTTTGAAATAATGTATGGGCACCCCCCACCCATTATCCCTAGCCTTCAGACTGAATTGCTTACGGAATTGGATGATACTGAATTCTTGTGTAAACTTGACTATTTGCAGTTTGTGCATAGAATGTATGGCCTCAACTTAAAGCATTATATGACTCTGCTTCTGTCCCTACCCCCCACTCATTCAGACCAGGGGACTGGGTGTTTGTCCGAAGGCATAACCCGAGGTCCTTGGAACCGCGGTGGAAGGGACCCTACGTGGTGCTGCTGACTACACCCACTGCCCTCAAGGTGGACGGCATCACCGCTTGGGTCCATCACTCCCACGCCAGACCAGCGGACCTCTTCGCCCTGGAGGAAAACTACTGCGGTGAAACATGGGAGGTCTTCAAGCATCCAACCAAGCCGCTTCGCCTTCGCCTCAAGAAAAGAAAATTGGACTAAGTATGGTTTCGACCCGGGGACTAATTTTTTGCAAGGCACTCTTGGGACTCCTTCTAATACCCTTGTCAGCCGTAACCTCAGGATCCAGTCCCCATCAACCAGTTAATGTAACCTGGCAACTCATCACCCCAAGCTCTCATAAGGTAATATCCCAACAGTCAGGGCCATACCCTAAAGAAACCTGGTGCCCTGAACTGATCTTTGACTTATGTGAATTATTCAGTCAGGACCCCTGGCATCAAGGCAGAATAAGAGTACCGGGATATGGCTCCATGAATGCCAAAATGGCTCTCCAAAGTACATGTTTTTATATATGTCCGGCCCCCTCCCAGTCTAACCACAATCCCTCACCTCCCTGTCCAAAGTGGTACTCCAAAATAGAAGAGGCCTTGACCTCTTATTCCTCCAACAAGGGGTCTATGTGCTGCCCTAGGGGAAGAATGCTGCTTTTATGCAGACCACACAGGAGTAGTTAGACATTCCATGGCCAAAGTCAGAGAAGGCCTGCTAAAACGAGAAAAAAAGAACAGGAAGCACAACAAGGCTGGTTTGAATCCTGGTTTAATAGCTCACCTTGGCTTACCACGTTAATATCTACTTTATTGGGACCCTTGGTAATTATTATTCTGTTGTTAACATTTGGCCCTTGCATTCTGAACAAATTGGTAAAGTTTATGAGGGACAGACTGAATACCATACAATTAATGATACAGCAAACTAGATATATACCTCTTCCAGACAAAGAATTGTTGGAGTTAAGCTTCGGGCCTAAACCACAGGATTGTGTTTCATGTCCATAAGTCAAGGGGGGAATGAAGGGCCTGACGCCATTCAAGGCGGCAGCCCTTTTGCTGTTTACATTAAACTGAAGACATTCCAAAGGGGTTCCCACATATGCAAATAAAGGATGGGACAAGAACCAATAGAAATGGTTCCTACACATGCAAATAAAGGATGGGACAAGAACCAATAGAAATGGCTCCTACATATGCAAATAAGGAATCGGACATGAACCAATAGAGGGTGATTCTCCATATGTAAACAAGCGACCAAGTGCGAGCCAATCAGGGTTATTGACCTATATGCTAACAAAGGATAGAAAAACAACCAGTAAGGAAAACTCCCTGTCAGCAGTTTTTCCTAACTGACCAACCCTCCTCGGACAAAACAGCTTAAGTCACCTCAGACACCAATCATTTTCAAGGTCACCTACACATGTAACTATGTGATTATGTACTTTTTGCGTGTAAAATTGCCCATATAATCTCTAAAATTCCAGCGGGCACCTCCTCCTGAACTCCGCTGTGTCGGTGTGTAGGACAAGGCTGAGCTGCAGCCCGCCTGAATAAAGCCTTGCTTTTGCATTTCGGAACATCTGGCTCTCGGTGGTCTTTTCGGTGGTAGTCTTATGATCTGGGCATAACACTTCTAAAATGCAGAAAACTGTTTGGTTCTTCTAAAATGTAGAAAACCTCTGCTGGTCTCCATGTTCTTGTGAGGCTCCCAGAAAAAAAAAAGATCAATACACTTAGCCAGATTTTCTCCTGTTCATCTGTCTTTGTCAATGTCCAAACCCAGCCAGGGACCTTAAGAGGAGTTAAAGAAAACTTTCCTCTCTTGCAGCACTGCGGGAGGGGGGGTGCGGGGAGGTGGTGGCAAGTGGAGTCATGGAAAATCCATCCCATCTGCCTGACATTGGTTAAAACCGCCCTCTGCTGGGAAGTAGCACAGGGCTGTGCAAGGCTGGGGGAGACAGGGAGAGGCAGGTGCAACATGTAGGAAGCTACCTGACCCCCGGCCAGGGAACTTGGCCCCACTGACAAAAGGGAGGTGGGTAGGAGGATGGGGTAGCTGGGTGACTGGTATTAAGGAGGGCATATGTTGTGAGGAACACTGGGTGTTACAGGCAACTAATGAATCACTCAACACTACATTAAAATCTAATGATGTACTATATGTTGGCTTATGAATTTAAATTTTTAAATTAAATTGAAAACAAAAAAATAAAACCAAGTCAGAAACTGCACATAACTCAGAGGGCTCCATGCTCTTAGAGCTGAGCTAGCGGCCACTGCCAAGGCCTCTGGCGGTGAGGGGACTGAAAGTCACAGGTGGCTTGGTTCACCCCTACCCCTGAAGCCCCATGGACATGGAAAGGTGCAGGGACTGGGAGGAAAAACCCGACCAGAAGCGATCCTGGCTCCTCGGCCACTGCAGAACCACTCCCATCCCCAACAGGCAGTGTCTGTCTAGAACCAGAACGAAAACCTTTTCCCTTGATTGTTCTTTTTAAAGACGGTTGCTAAGCATTGACACAGAAATCAACTGACATAAAACTGGAGCATTTCACAGCTGAAAATGACCCAGAAGTTATCAAACTGTAGTGACCACAAAGAGAAGACTTTGTGTCCCCAGGCAGGTCTCCTGTGTGTGGGTGCAGCTGGGGACCTGGAAATGCCCATGTGCGCAGGGCTGGGCTCCACGGTCTCCCTTGAGGGGACAAAAGTAGGAACGTGCTCTCACAGCTCTGCTCAGGACAGCACCCCCTGATGGAGATGGGGACAGCCCTTCATGAGTCCTGGATGTCCTGGTGATTCTGGAGCACGGCCTGAATCTCTACTTCTTCATGAAGGGCGGGGAGGTAACCCCAGTCACCATAGGTCCCACAGGCCCTCCAGGGGACAGCCC
Organism: Taxidea taxus jeffersonii; assembly: GCA_003697995.1. Classification (NCBI taxonomy): domain Eukaryota; kingdom Metazoa; phylum Chordata; class Mammalia; order Carnivora; family Mustelidae; genus Taxidea; species Taxidea taxus. Next base: position 11,268 of record ML109229.1, read on the forward strand.
AGCCACTGCGGGTCCCACAGGTCCTCCAGGGATAGCACCTTTGTGGGTTTGTGGCCCAGCAGGTACCTGTTCAAGTGGCTCTCATCATGCTGAACAACCTTGATCCCATTGGCCCAGGTTGACCCACATCACTGGGTGACAGACCAAGGTCACTCAGTGAACCTCCACCACAAAAGGCCCTCATGTAGTAAGCATCACCCTGGTCCCTGGGGATGTGGGCCTGGGACTGTGTCCAGCGTTGGTAGCTGAAGTCTTCATGGGACACACAGTACAAAATGGGGTGCAGGGTGCCAAAGAGGGGGGGCAGGATCTCCATGCCCACATGATCACAGAACTTAATGTCCACATCCGCACATGCCAGGTCATCCACCTCATGGAGAAAGCTCTGCTCGAAGAAGTGGCTGACCATTACCATGCACTGTATGGACACATCCTGCCAGTGCGAGGCACCAGGGACCTTGAGGACCACCACCATCCAGCCCTCCCAGGGGGCACACAGGTCTGGCAGCATGCTGGTCGGTGACAACCTAGTAGGTGAAACTGTGACCCATCATGATGGGATTATCTGCCCTCTGCAGGGACGAGGGACAAGGCAGGAGGAGGGTCACTGTCAGAGGCTGGCGACAGGACCCCAGAGCTGGGGCCATGGATGTGTGCACCTTCTTCGCTGAGGCAAGCCCTGGGCTGCTTTAAGCTACAGCCTCTCTCCCAGCCTGTCCTGAGCAAGTCTGCTTATGGGACCTCCCTAGCTTCTGCTCCCAGAGATGGGGGCCATCAGCACCCCATCATACAAAAGGGAGTCTGAGGCTTCAGATATCGGAAACCAACCCCTCAGTCACCATGCTGGAGCAAGGAATGCTCTTCCTGTGCCGAGCTCCCAGGCAAACCCTCCAGGTGCCCTTCCCCAGCTGACCCCCTGCAGATTCTGACGCCCTCCAGTCCTGCCAGAAGTGGAGCACCTTTGGGCACAGCGCTCCTTTCTAAGGCCTACAGACTGGCTAGAATCAGTAGGGCTGGCCTCCTGACCCACTTTGCTTTGAGAGGGCTCTCACTGGTCCCCACAGAGCTGTCTCACCCCCATAGGGTCCTCCCTTGAAGGCTACTGGGCCTCTTGCTGACAAGGTCCATCAGTCAACCACAGTTATTCCAGGAGCAGTCACCCTCAAACTCCCCTGATCAGGAACCAGGTCCAGTCCCTGGGCAGGGAAGGGGAAAGAGGACTGCTGGAAGAAAAGGGGTCTTGCTTAGGCCCCAGCCATGAATCCAAGAGTGTAAGCTTCCAGGTCCAGGTCTACATCTCCTGGGGTCCAAGAAGTTGGAAGTCTTGTCTCTCTGAGGGGACTACCTGTGGGGACAGCAGCTCCCCCATTCTCAGCAAGGAAGGGTGGTGAGCCCCTCTGAGATGCATTTTTGTTAAGGTTTTATTTATTTGTTTGACAGAGAGAGAGACAGCTAGAGAGGGAACACAAGCAGGAGGAGTAGGAGAGGGAGAATTATGCTCCCCGCTGAGCAAGGAGCCCAACATGGCGGGGTTTGATCCCAGGATCCCAGGATCATGACCAGAGCCAAAGGCAGATGCTTATTGACTGAGCCACCCAGGTGCTCTGAGACTGATTTTTTCACATAGGCATTAAGCCTACTTCCCAGTGCCTGCCCCATACCTGGCAGCTTAGTAAATCCACACACAACCAACAGACACAAGTTGGCTCACCGGGGGGCAAGTCCAGGTCTAGCCAACGGGGAAAAAGCCATACATGAAGCAGGGGTAGAGAAGAGTGCTCCTGGAAGAGGGCAGAGAGAATGTAAAGGCCTGGAGTCAGGCCTGAGGCACATGTGGGACGACCACACACCTGGGACCCCCACGGGGGTGGGAGGATGCAGTGGGAGAGGAGACTGGAGACGACAGGCAGCTGGGGAGCAGATCATAGAGAGGCTCAAAGGTTATGCTCTGAAGAGATCACTCTGCTGGTTACTGGAGAAGAATGGGCTCTGTACAGCACAGGACAGCGAGACCCTCAACCTAAGCCCTAACCCCACACTAACCCTAATCAAGCACTGTGCTCAATTTTGTGGACTGACTGCTCTACTCTGAAATCACAAACAAGTCCATCACGCTGGCTTTCACTCCTTGCTCATTATTGCACTGAAAGTTCTACCCAGAACAATAAGGCAAGAAATAAGGAATCCACATGTGAAAAGAAACAGTAGAACTAGGTCTATTCAGAGACCAGAGATGGCATCATCTTATAATAGAGAGCTTCCTAAAGAATCAACAAAAAATGATCACAGCCAGTTCCCTAATTCCTCAACATTATAGAACAAAATATCAATACACAAAAATCTCTCTTATCTGTATAGACTAGCAATGGGTCGTCCAAAAAGAAATTTAAGAAAACAATTCCATTTTAGGGAACATCAACGTTGACAAAATACTTAGGAATAGATGTAGTCAAGGTATACATCTTGTACACCAAAAATTAAAAAACATTGCTAAAAGAAAGGGAAACCTAAATAAATCCAAGGACACCCCAGAGTGAGGAAAAGACATATTATTGATGAGATGGCAACAGTAACAAAGCAAGGTGAAAATTCAATATGCTCCCAAAAAATTACACAAAGGCCTTTGGGAAGAAATGCACAAGCTAATCGTAACACTCATAGGGAATTTTAAGGGACCACAAGATAGCCAAAAACACATTGAAAAAGAAAATCAAAGGTGAAAGGTCATACTTCCAAAGTTCAAATCTTAATACAGAGCAACAGTAATGAAAACACTGTGATAGTGTTGTAAAGGCATGCATACAACCTGAAACAAATAATACATTATATGTTAATTAATTGATTTTTAAATTTAGAAATTTTTAAATACATAAATTTCTTTTTAAAAGTATGCATACAGATCAGTGGGATTTAACTGAGAGCCCAGAAATAAACCCCTTCATGTATGGTCCACTGAATTTTGACAAGGATGGACAACATTATACTGGGGAGACAGAATGGTCTTTTCAACAAAGGGTGCTAGACAATCGGCTATCCCTGTACAGAGTGTTAATGTGTTAATATACACATTAACTCAAAATAAGTTAAAGGCTTAAATGTAAGAGGTAAAATTATAAACCCTAGAAGAAACAAATGGGGATAAGTCTTCATAACTGTGGATTTAGCAATGCTTTTAGATCTGACACCAAAGCACAGAAGGGAAAGAAAATAAATAGATAAAATAATATTCTCAAAATTAAAAATCTGTCTCAGGTGCCTGGGTGGCTCAGTGGGTTAACCATCCGACCCCTAATTTGAGCTCAGATCATGATCTCATGGTCATGAGATTGAGCCCCACATCAGGCTCCACACTGAATGTGGGGCCTGCTTAATATTCTCTTTCCTTCTCACTCTGCCCCTATCCACTTGCACACTCTCTCACACTCACTCTTTAAAAAAGAATGTAAAAATTTTAAAAATGTTTGTACATCAGAAGATACTATCTAGGAAGTGAAAAGACAGCCAGCCCCCAGAATAGAAGGAAATATTTGTACATTATTTATCTAATAAGAGTCTGTTGACCAGGATATGTAAAGTGCTTTTACAACTTGGGACACCTGGGTGTCTCAGTCGGTTAAGCCGCTGCCTTAGGCTCAGGTCATGATCCCAGGGTCCTAGGATCCTGGGCTCCTGGATTGGCCTCCTTGCTTAGCAGGGATCCTCCTTCTCTCTCTCTGCCTCTGCCTGCCACTCTGCCTGTTTGTGCTCTCTCTCTCTGAGAAATAAATAAATAAAACTTTTTTTTTTTTTTAAAGAGCTCTTACAACTCAACAAAACAACCACTTTTAAAAGTCCATTTTTAAAATGGACAAAGGACTTGGATAGGTCCTTCTCCAGAGAAATCATACATATGGTGAAAAGCACATGTATAGATGTTAAACATCATTAGTATTTATGGAAATGAAGATTTAAACCAGTTAGATGTCCCTTTACACAAGTAGAATCACTATGATCAAAAAAACAATAACAAAAGGATGTTGAGAAACTGAAACCTTTAAACCTTGCTTGTGAAAAATGGTGCAGTCTACATATAATATAGTTTGGCATTTACTCAAATAGATCCAAGGAGAATTACCATAGGGTTCAATAATTGTACTTCTAGATATATACCCCCCGAATTGAAAACACTGGTTCAAACAAACAAACAAAAGTGAATATTCCTGATATTCATAGCAGCAGTGAGCAGTGTTCACAACAGGCAAAAAACAGAAATGTCCATCCACAGGAAAAAGGGTGTCCTTTTGCAAATGACATATGCAAATGTCCATCCATGGGTAACAGGATAACAAAACGAGGTAGATCCATAAATGGCTATTTTGTTCTGCCCTATGAAAGATTGAAGTAAAATGGTTCCTTTGTGGGGAAAAAAATATGGTGGTCCCTTAAAATATTAAACACGGAATTCTACTGCAGCCTATATGCCCCCAAAAATTGAAAGTAGAAGGACCCATATCCAAAGCAGCATTTCTCACAACAGCCAAAAGGGGGAAGCCACCCAAGTGTCCACTGACAGATGAATGGGTAAACAAAATGTGGTTTACACACCATGGAACATGATTCAGTCTTAAAAACGAAGGGAGTTCTGACACAGGCTACAACACGGGTTGAACGTGGAAGTCATTACACTGAGTGAAATCAGCCAGTCATGGAAGGAGATACTGTATTATCCCACTTGGATGAGGTGTCTGGGATACAAAGCTGGATATGGATGCAGGAGACCAAGGGGAAAGGACAATGGGGATTTGTTGTTTCATGCATAGAGGCTCGCTCAAGGAGAATGAGGAAATTCTGGAGAATGGTGAACAATCATGGGAACTCAGCTAAGGCCAGAGAATTGTGTACCTGGAATGTTTTAAGGGGTCAGTGTTCTTATGTTCAGTCACTGTGAAAAAGTGAATGAAGGACTGATGCATGTCACAACATGGATGGACACTGAAAACAAGCCCAGTGACATAAGCCATAGAGAAATACCCCTCAGATGGAAGCCCTCTGCTTCCTAAGTCCATCAAGGTTACCCAAATAAGGGAAAGTCCTGGAAGAAGTTCCAGAAGAAGAAAACTGGATCTGAATGGAGTAGACATTTCAGACCATCAGGCAGGTGGTGACAGCTAAAGTGGGCCTGTGGTCTGGGTTCAAATGTAGGATCCATCATGATTTCCTCACTTGGGCTTACATGGTGGTTCTGCAGGACACTGTCCCTATTTGGGGTAAAATGCACCAAAGTAGCCTGTGTGAAGTGGCAAACATGGTAAGGAAAGGACAGCTAGGGAGTCTGAGTGTTTAGATAAATCATATGTGTGCTGCTGTGACAAATTACTGCAGATTTGGAATCACTACAGAGTAAATGACTCTTCCAAACATCCACGTTAGCACCATGTCACAGAAGGAGAGAGGACATCAGACTTTGGGATGAAGGCCAAGCCCTCCAAGATCCAGTTCACCCACCATGGAGAGGTCACTTGCCCTTGGAGAAGGCCACATGTTAGTAAGAGACTCATGGGAGGGTTAAATCGGGTGCCCCCATGTCTTGGGTGCAGTAAAAGCAGTGAGATTCGGAATTCCAATTCTCCACAATGCTCCACCACATCCTGGTTAGAACTGTGAGAAAGCATGAAGGGAAGCCTCAGTAAAGTGGACTGGGGGCTCCAGAAGGGGAGGATGGAAGGGGGCAGCTGGCACTCAGTATTCATTACAGACTCCACATTACAAGGTCCCATGGGAGAGATTCATCCATTCCATGCCCCACAAGGGAAGCTGGAGGGTTCATCTTCTACAAGAAATCCACCATCCCCACAGCTTGGCCAGTGAAAATCCTCCATCCCTCCAAACTCCTGCCTCGCTCCAGTGGACTTTCCTTCCAAGCAACCCTCCCAACTTCTTCCTCCTTCTCCATGAAATAATGTTCCTCTCCTTTGTTTCTTGCACTTGCCTATTAGGTGCCCATAGCTTGCTCATCCCAGATTGCCATTCTCTGCTATTCCCAAATAAACCCATTCTGCTGGTCAAATAACTGGCAGTTTGAGTTTAAGGCAAACAGAACTAATAAATTCAAGAAACTTGCAAGGAACAAAATCAATATACACAAATCAGTTGCATTTCTACATGCTCCAAAGGAACCATCAGAAAGAGACTACAGAGAACTATCTCTTTAATACTGCATCCAAAAGAACAAGATACCTGTTAGTCCCCTGAACCAAAGGGGTGACCGACCTATCCTTTGAAAGCCATGGGACAATGATGACAGACAAGGAGGGAGATACATGGAGACAGGAAGACACTCTGTGCTCAGGGAAGAAACGATACTGGGAAAATACCTCCTCTCCCCAAAGCCATCTACATAGTCCGCACTGTTGCTCCTGAACTTCCAGACTCCAGACCAACCCTGACGAGAGCGTGGGCATGGGAACGACCCTGCAGGGCCAAGTCTAGGTGAGCATGAGCACCAAAGTGGGTGGTCGCTCCCTGACTGCAGACTGTCTCAGGAGCCCCAGGAACTGAATCTGCATGCTCACAAACACAGACACGGGTGGGACCAGGGTGTGCATCTGAGTCCAGAAAGGGGGGACCCCACAGCCCTACAAACAGCACCACAGGAGGCCACATCACCACACAAAAGACCACAGAAGCCACAGTGTCTACACAATGCACCCTTCCTCCATGAGATTCTGAGACCAGGGACCCTCCCTCACCATTCCCTGTTCAGGCAGGTTCTCCTCACCTTCTCCTCCAGTAGCGGGTCCTGAGGGGGTGAGACTGCTGTCAGTGTGGACAAGGAGAGTGGGTCCTGTCAGTGTGGACAAGGACAGTGGGTCCTGTCAGTGTGGATGTGGAACCCCTTCCTCCCCAGCTTGTCCTGTTAGTGTGGGAGCGGCCCCACGTCCTCCAGAAGTTTCCACAGTAGCTCCGAGGAGGCCTGACTCCAGTCCCAGCTGTAACTGTGCAGGCCAGGCTCAGGGCAGGAGTTGGGGTCCTGCACCCTTTGTAGGCGGTGGAGCGCAGTGCAGGACTAGGGGAGCTCACCCTTCAATGGAAGTACCTGCTCCCTCCTGGGGTCCAGCTGGAGCCATTTCATTCTGGAAATTCAAGCTGCATGCAGCCCAATCTCCCCCAACTTCTCCAAAAATAGCTAATGAGCGATTGGAAACAATATGGAATGACAACAGTCCCTGACCCAAACGGTGGCAATGAGCATGACCCTGGCCCTGATGCAGACTCTGACCTGAACATGCTCTCAATCCTGGCCCTGACCCCAATCCAAGAGCCTAGCCCTAGCCCCCTACCCAAACAGTGTTCACAAGAATCAAAAGGTAGAAAATGCAAATAACCATCAGTGGTGAATGCCTAAGCAAAGTGTGGTGATGAGTTTCAATTGGGTTCAGGTTCAGGTTCCAACCAGAGTTCTAGATCAGGCTTGGGGGATAACGTCAGGGTAAGGATTTAAAGTCAGGGGGCATGGGAAAAGTTAGGGGTTAGGGCTTTAGGTTTATGACTTAGGGTTTAAGACTCAGGGCTTCTGGGAAAATGTTCAAGATCAAATTCGGGGTTTGGGTTCATGCTGGGATTTGGGTTCAGGGTTCATGGCTCAGAGTTCTGGTTTAGGGTTTGGGTTCAGGGCTTGTCCAGGGCTCAGGTTCAGAGTTTAGGCTTCAGGTTCAATTTCAGGTTTGGGATTCAAGGTTCCAGTTTGGGCTTTAGGGTCAGGTTAGGTATCACCATTAAAGTTAGAAGTTAAGGTTAGGTTTAGAGATGACACATTTTCTTCAGTTGTCATCATGGACACAAAATTTCTATCTGAACTTTCTAAATCTGAAATTCATTTCATCTGGGTGTCAGGAACTCATTTAGAATTTAAGATCTCAGTAGCTCCCTACCAACAGCATTCTGATCCCAGGGTCTCCCAGTCACTGAGAATTTTCTTTTGTCTTGGCTCAAACATACCTTTGGCAGAGAAGGGCAAGCAGCTGCTAAAGTTGGGATGATTTCACAATGGTAGAGGTGTGAACCCAAATATTGTGGAACTGTTCATGGAAAAGGAAACAGGTGACAAATAATTGGTCAACTTCTGATTCTTCCACAAAGACCAAGTCTCCAATACAATCTGATAATGTTCCCTAGGAAGGCCTATGGTACTTATTACCAGTACTTAAAGAAGGCCCCCTCCCCTGCTTTAAACTAAGAATCACAGCAGGATATCCTACTTTTCGTCAAAAATAAAATTTCATTTTTTGGCTGTTCCAGTGTACAATTTGTGGAAGCACTGACAACGCTTTCCTTTCTCAATTTCTCATCAACACACAAGTAAAATGCAGACAACATTGTAGTGCACTGCTCATTGGAATACCAAGTACAAGGAAGGCTATTAGAAGCAATTAAAAGATATCAAATATGAAACTCAGAAAAGGCACCCTTGATGGGCACTTAATGAGGATCCCTAACCATAAGATCTAACATCTCATCCTATGGAATTCACCCATATAAATCTTCAATAACAATAGCCTGCTGACACTGTAACCACCTCACCATTGGCCTCTAGGCTTGTAATACACACTCCAACGGCTAGAGACACACTTCGCAGCAGCAGAACAGGGCTTGCCCACTCCTGGTGGACTAACTCTTACAGTAAAGCCAAAAAACCCACCCCTTAGAAATTCTAGCCATTAGGACACAGTCACAGAAACCACACCCAGAACTCAATAAAGGACAGACATCTCATGAAGCGGCTGCTACAGACCACCACCATTCCCACGAAGTAGTTCTACAGTGGACTTCAGGTCTTTCCCCTGCCTGGGATCACATGGGGAACCCCATTCTTCCAAGACTCCATCCTCAGAACAAAACAGTGACTGTCCTCATCAGTCCTGTGTGAAGGCTCACAGGGGGCCCTGCAAAAGCCAGACAATTTCTTGAGAGCACTCAACCTCTAACGCCTATCTTAGCAGATGGAAGGTACTGCTCTCCACGACTTCCATACCAACTAGAGAATGCTTGGAACAAGTCTTGCCATAATCCATGAAAAAGGCATATTCTTCATCTACAAAATGATGGACGCTGAAACACCAGGATTCCCCACACCTTCTTGAACCTACATAAGCTGGAGCTACAGCTTGGCCCGAGCTGTTATCCCCAACCCCCTACACACACACACTCCCCCTTCCCTTGTGCACTCCAGACAAGTTTCCATCCACCTTGTTCATTCTCAGCCATTGTCTCTGCAGAGTGGTACAGTAGTACTGAGGCCCTGGGACTGAGAGGCTAGGTGCTACACCAGCACCTTCAACCACTTACTGTCAGAAATTGACATTTGTTTTATTAACAAATGCATCACTGAAGATCTTGCCACCATGACCATTAGAAAAGTCATTACAACAGACGTCTTAAAAACCTGTGCCAACCTCCACATCTCCACTTCCTGACTCCAGGGATTGGCTCATAAATGGCATGTGACCTGGTCCCAGCCAATAATTAGGGAGAAACATTAAGTCTCAGCCTGTAGAGCTAATCATGGGGTGGACCACCCAGACCAGGGGCTTATCTTTCTCGATTGCACAAGTGGCCTAGGCCACGCCTGTGCCAATGCCACGGAGGGCCCAGGAACAGGTCCTCCATAACATTGCTGAGGGCTGAATCAGACTTGTTCTGAAGCCCACACATGCTAGATCCTCCACTAACTCAGAAGAACCCTAAATGTACTTGTGGTCTTCACTCAAATAAGATGAGCATCTGTGTGGTATATAACCTGCAAGATAGACCTGCCAGGCGATGGGGGCTGACTCAGGCAAACAATACCTACATGAAATTCAACTACAGACAAACATCTTGTGGGAAGCTAGAGACCTACAGAGAAATGGGGGGCAAGAACATTCCTGAGGCCTTCAATGTTGGCCCATCTCATGATCAATAATCTTTTTTCCTTTCAGGTGCAGGGGCTGGGGTCAGGCAGGAGACATGCCAGTGTCTTCCCACTCTGCCAGTGGAAAAGAAGAGCTCTCTCCCCCATTATCCATTGTGTTACAGATGTGGGGTGTGGGAAACTACCACCCATGGGCCAAATGGACCTCCTCTGATATTCTCGCAATCTAGAGTGTCTGGAACATTAGTTATGGGTGGTCTGTGGCTGCTTTCAAGCCACAATGCATGCATGAGTGGAGTCACTACCAGGGACACCACAGGGACTGCAACACCTAACAAAAAATCTTTACAGAAGACTTTCCAGAAACGTCAGTGACTATCCTGGTCTCTAAGATCCTAGGATCATGTCCCTTCTATGAGTAGAACATAGTGCCTCTGGGTCAAATCTAATTTCTTCACCCCCAGAGACAAGGACGTCCATCCTTTTAGCCAGAACTCCATCTCCATCATCCTCTATTGACACCTGGAATGGCAAGTCTACAGGTCTGCAGCCTGTAGCTGCAGTCTGCAGCCTGGGAATTCACTGTTGTTTCCATGGTAGTGATGTTCGGAAATGAGGTGTAAGTGTGAATTTGTGAGGGTGGGAGCGTGTTTCCTCTTTGGCAGCTGCAGTGTGCAAGAAGAATACAATACAGTGGTGTGCTTTCTGTCCCACAGGAACGGCCACGCAACGTGGTTGCAACAGCAATCTCAGGCAGAAGCCACTTTCACAGAACAAACTTCAGCTGGGAGGACTCCCAAGTCCCTTGTCCTGGACACTAGGTTCCACAGAGGCAGGAGGCACACAGAGGGACAGAGACTTCCCCTGCCCATCAGGGTTTGAGGAACACCTCCTGTTCTGGGACCAAAGATCCCGAAGCCATTCATCCTCCTGTCATCCTGCTAGGTATCTGTGAGAGAGATCTACTCCAAGCAGAGAGGACAGACCTAGAGACAGCAAATGACAGAATTTTGTGACAAGTGCCATGACAGGGGACAGTCAGGAGGACTAGAGGTGTGCAGGGTTGGCGAGACCTGGGGGTAGGGGGACAGGGAATGCTCCAGGAGGGTGATCACAGCTGTTTCACAATGGGGGATGCTTGGGAGGACTGGGGATGTGCAGGATTGTTCAGACCAGGGGAGCAGGGGGACTAGGGGAGCTGCAGGAGGATGGCACAGCTGTGCCCTTGAGTGGCTACACGTGTCCCTGTGACTGAGCATTGGCCAGACCAGGAACGACAGCACAGGCAAGGGGCAGTGTCCCTAAACTGCCTTCTGCTAGTTTGGTAACAAGATTTCTTTCAGTATGATTTCATGTCCCATGCGTTCATGAGTCCCTAAAGCTGACTGTGTAGAACATGAAGTATGTTCTTGGCCATGGCTTTCAAACCTGAGGTGTCGGGGGAAGAGCACACTTGATATTTAAGGCTGCTTTCAGACTAGGATGACTTTTCCCATCTTCATCTCCGACCCCAGGACAGGGAACAAAGGCAACACACATCTACACTTCAAAATATCAACAGAAATCTGCAAACCCAAATTCTCACAGGAGCTATAAAGTTTCAGGATCAGGGTGACAGAAAAGAGAGACCGATAGCAAGGAACCAAGGGAACACGTCATGTGCATGTGAGCAGGCCTACTTCTCTGCCTGTTGGAAGAGCGCCATGCCTGAGAAGAGGGAGTCCCACTTGCATCTGGTCCATATTTTTGCTGTTCTTGAGTAGAGCAGAGGATTGGCTGAGCTGGGTGTGTCTGTTGGGTGGGGGAGGGGATGGGCAGCTGGCCACAGATGCTACCTGCTATTAGGGTTCATGATCAAAAGAGCAAGATGGGGAGACCTGGGTAGCGCAGTGGGTTAAGCCACTGCCTTCAGCTGGGATCATGATCCCAGGGTGCTGGGATTGAGTCCCGCATCGGGCTCTCCGCTCAGCAGGGAGCCTGCTTCTCCCCTCCCCTCTCTGCTTGCCTCTCTGCCTACTTGTGTGATCTCTTTCTGTCAAATAAATAAATAAAATCTTAAAAAAAAAAGAAGCAAAACAAATACAAAGCAAAGGTCAAGCAAAGCTTTATTTCGCGCCAAGCATCGAGAATCAAACCAACTGTTCAGGGCCGCCTCTTACAGAGAGGGCGACCACCCCCAGCCTCACAGACTAATTTTTATAGAGCAAAGGCCATGTGGTTGAGCCTGGCCACACACAGGTGGCCAATGAAATTGTAACACACAGAGAAAGTTGCATAGTCATGCTAGGTCACACACCAACTGAATTACAATTCACCCTATAGAAGCTATTTGAACTAGCTTATCACCTTGGTCAGAACTGGTGCCTGAAAGGTGCCCAAAAGGCCCAGCCTGCATTCTTTAGGGAGATAGTGATTGGATGTCTCCACCTGGCCTGACTCATCCTTGCATTTGGGCTCTGTTATCTGGGACTGGTAGACCATATTTTACTGTTTCCCAGACTTGCTCTTAAGCAAGTTCCCCTGGGCGAGGCAGGGGTGGGGGGGGGGGGTCAGTTTAAGTTTTACTGAATAAACAACAAAATCACTGTTTAACCGAGATGAAATCGCTCTGGCTAAAAAGGCCCTTACACTGCCAAGCACCTATAGGACCAGCTCCTGCTCCTCAGCTAAGATGAAACAATCATTATGTGTAGTGACCTATTTCCAGGGATAGGTAATGTGCTCAGTGCTTTGGTGCGTATATCCTCTCCCACTGTATTTTTTTTTTTTTAACAGAGATCACAAGTAGGCAGAGAGGCAGGCAGAGAGAGGAGGAAGCAGACTCAATGCTGAGCAGAGAGCCCGATGTGGGGCTCGATCCCAGGACCTGAGATAATGACCTGAGCCAAAGGCAGAGGCTTTAACCCACTGAGCCACCCAGGTGCCCCCCACTGTATTTTTTAAAACAGTTTAGGCTGGTAAGATTGACATACACAAATCTGTGCATACTTATGTATGTAAGTTGGCCCTGACCCTAACCCCAATATCTAATGAAGATATACTCGATTTAGAATATTGCTTGTAAATTACAGGATGGTTTTTAGGAGCTAAGGAATTCAAGGACCAACCACCTTCAGTCTTATTCTCCCTTGAATCCAGCAAATGGGAACACATTCGGCCACGTGCTATCTGGAGAGTGGCCACACGGGGGAAACAGTGAGTCAATAGTGCCCAAACCCCACTGCAAAGCCCATTCTTCCTTCATCAAGCCTTGTTTGTTCAATGTGTACAGGTCATTGTATAGATGATGAAAAGTGTGACGTTAAAATTTTTAAAAATCGAACTAATTCTTTCAACCTGTTCAGAATAGAAGATGTTTTCTAAAGTCTTGGACTTGGAGAGCACATGAAGGCCCAGGGGCCTGGGAAAGGGCTATTACTATGGAATCTATTCAGGACTGCTTAGGAAACAAGGATGGCTTCTGTTCCACTTCTTTTCAGGAAGATTTTGTGCCATCTAACACCTCTAAATCCACACCAACAAAAGAGTGCAAAATAGGGAAGGTCAGAGGAAAACAAAGGAGAATCAACAGCCTCCAGAAGCATAGAAAGAGCCACACCCAAGAACAAAGAAGACTGACCAGGAAAGCTCTGCTCAGGCCAATTTGCATTTCTGTGGATCCTCTGGAGCTAGAACACACTCAGTGCCCCAGAGGGTCCTGGGTCAGGCAGAGCACACACTGGGATGTTGTCCTGTTGGAATCTGTGACAAGCCTCCTGTTCCCTTCCTCCAGGAGACACCCCCTACTCTCTGACCACTCCAGCCTGCTTCTTGGACCTCCCATTCCTCTTTCTGACTCCATCCTCCTGCTGGAGGCCATCTTCCATCTCAGTATGGCTCTTTCACTGGTGGCCAATACGACCTAGGAGAGCCACTTCATCAGATCTTGAGGCTCATGCTTTCTAAAATGAGGAACTGTTTTTAGATGAATTGATTGATTCAAGAATATGGAATGAACTCCTAGGAAGTTCTGGGAAGTCTCTGACATGGATTCTATCTCAGGAGTTCAGACTCCCATCTTCCCTGCTCCTGTGGAGTTCCCCCACTGGACACAATGGCTGTTCCATGGAGATTCCCAAGGCAACACTGGACTACCAAGTGTCCTCAGGGCATGCCCCCAGGCCATCTGATGTGGCCGAGGGGCCCTGAGCAATCTGAACCCAAACCAAGGTTTTGGCTCTGCTGCCTTACTTGCACACAAATAGCAGTGCCTGGGACAGGCCTTCACTGCAACTGGTGAGCCAGCATAGTGAGGACCTTGCCCAGGACAGTAGCCCCATGACACTGGGAGGGCACAGGGAAGTCAGGCAATGAGACAAGGGATTCTCCATCAGGGTAGATGATGGAAGGTATAGTTTCACAGCAAACATGACAAAAAACATTTAGATGGCAGAATTGTAAGTAGTTCAACATGCTCTGTATGATGGCAGTGATGGGAAAAGGGAACGATGGAGTCAGAACAAACTTCATCTGGGAGGACTCCTAAGTCCCTTGTCCTGCACACTAGGTTCCACAGAGTCTGGGGGCACACAGAGAGACAGAGACTCCCCCTGCCCATCAGCATTTTGAGGCAAGCCTGCTGTTCCACGACCAAAGATCCTGAAACCATTCATCTCTCTGTCATCTAGCCAGGCATCTGTGAGAGAGATCTACTCCAAGCAGAAAGGAGAGACAGAGAAACAAGAAATGAGAGTCTTCTGTGACAAGTGCCATGACAGGGTACACTCAGGATGACTGGAGCTGTGCTAGGGGGACAAGGAATTCTCCAGGATGACCTCCAAACACCAATCAAGACTATCCTACACAGTCCTTCATGAAGCCCACCTCAGCCCTGGCAGATAGGCCTACCATGCCCCAGGCCCTAACCCTAAGCCTGGATTTGGTTCTCGGTCTTCTGTCCCCAGGGGCCTGGCCCCCAAGCCATCCTGATAGGGGACCCCTGTGCCCAACCCAGGAGTTCCCCTGCTACCCAGGAGGAAACTGTGCCCTTTGGAGCCATAGAGAACCCACAGAGTGGGAGAAATCTGAATGTACCCCAGAGGCCACCCCCATACTCCTCGGCCCCCTGGGCCACAAACCCAGATTTGAAACCCCCTTTAAACCATGCCCTCCAACCAGCTCCCCAGCAATCCTGCCTCTGCACTAGCAGATAGAGTACACCATGCACCGATGCCTAGACCCTAACTCTAGTTTGGGTTGTCAGTGTTCCATCCCCAGAGGCCCAGAGGCCTGGCCCCCTAATCCCTTCAGTTTGGGGACCAATGACCCACACTTCAGAATTCCGCCTGCCTCCCAGGAGGAGACTATGCCATTGGGACTTACGTAAAAGCCTCAGACCGGGAAAAACCTGCACGTCCCCCTCAGGCCACCCCCACCTTCTGTGCCACCCTGGTCTACAAACCCAGAACCCAAGGCTCGGCTCAGCCTCTCCCCCCTTCTTTTTTTTTTTTTTTAAGATTTTATTTATTTATTTGAGAGAGAGAGAACATGAGAGGGGAGGAGGTCAGAGTGAGAAGCAGACTCCCAATGGAGCTGGGAGACCGATGTGGAACTCGAGCCTGGGACTCCAGGATCATGACCTGAGCAGAAGGCAGTCGCTTAACCAACTGAGCCACCCAGGCGCCCCTCTCCTCCTCTCTTAACGCCGCCCCTGGGGAGCTCACCTCCCTGGTGACCTACAGGGAAGCAGTTTGGACCTGGACCATGGTCCTACATGTCCCCAGGATGCACCTAGGGAGAAAGCCCTCCCAGCACCTGGTGGGCACCCATCCGGTATAGCCTCACAACAACAGCCAGTTCTCACTAGCTTTCTGCCCAAATGAATGCCAATTTGGGCAGAAAGCTCTTGAGAATCGGTTGGGCACCCCAGCAAACTACCTGACTGCGGGTGGGCACTCGGGGAGGCCACTTCAGCCCATCATGTGGTCCCATGTAGTCGTGGGCCAAAGCTTACGAGAAAGGCCTCTAAAAGCCAAGTGCAACTGTGGTGCAGATGGCCTCTGAACACAGGCCAAGCCTGTCCTCTACATTTCCCTCTGGGGAACCTGCCTTATACCTGGCAGATGGGGCCAGCCATGACCCTAGAACTTAACCAGAACCCTGGGTTGGGTTCACAGGCTTTCACCCAAGAGGCCTGACCCCCAAGCCCTCCAGATTGGGGACCATTGAGCCATACCCCAGGAGTCTGCCTGTAACCCAGGAGGAAACCATGGCCCATGGAAATGCACAGAACTCTCAGAGAAGAAGAAACCTGTATGCACCCCTGAGGCCACCCTCCCCTTTGAAGAGCCCCATGGCCACAAACCCAAAGCCTGACACCCGGTCTGAACATGCCCTCCACTCAGCCCCCTGGTGATCCTGCCTCAGTGCCAGACCGATCAGGCCTGCCACGCCCCTAGCCATGAACCCTAACTCTAGTTTGGGTTGTCAGGCTTCCATCTCCAGAGGCCTGGTCTCCCTAACCCTCCAGATTGGGGAACCTTGATCCAACACCAGGAGTTCGCCTGCCAGCCAGGAGGAATCCGTGCTGTTGGGAGCTGCGCAAAACCCTCAGAGCCAGAGAAAACTGAATGCCCCCCGCAAGCCACTCCCACCTTCAGCGATCCCCTCCCTCCCTGCCAAAAACCTAAAGCCTGCCACTCAGCTTCACCCATTCTGTCACCTCTACCCTGGGGAACTCGCCTCCACAGTTGCCCTCAGGGGAACTACAGGGAAACATCTCAGAGTCTTACATGGCCCCTACACACACCTAGCAATAAATGGCTCCCAATACCGGGCAGGCATGTGGCCCAAATCACTGCACAATGCTGGCCAATTCTCAAAAGCTTTCTGCCCAAAACGATGTCAATTTGGGCAGAAATCTGGTGATAATTCACTGGGAACCCCTGGTGACTCACTTTTTGTGGTGAAGACCTTTGGGAGAGATGCCTGGGTCTAGCCAGAGGTCCCAGATGGTTGTGGTCCAAAGCCTATGATAAAACCCTCTAAAAGCTGGGCACACAGGTGGCCTGGATTGCCTCTGAACACTGGCCAAACATGCCCTCTACTAATCCGTCCCTGGGGTGCCTGCCTCAGGGCCTTTTGATGGGGCCTGCCATGCTCCTGGGTCCTAACCCTAACCCTGGTTTGTGTTCTAAGGCTTCTGTCCCCAGAGGCCTGGCCACCCCAAGTGTGCCAGATTGGTTATCCCTGAGCCACACCCTGGAATTCTGCCTGCAACCCAGGAGGAAATGGGGCCATTGGGAGCTGCCCAAAACCCTAAAAACTGGAGAAACCTGCATACACCCCTCAGGCCACACTCACCTTCAGGCCCACCCCCGGGCCAGAAACCCAGAACCTGATGCTTAGCCTCACCCCCTACCCTAAATCTGCCCCCAGGGAGCTTTTGTCCCTGGGGACCCTCTGGGAGTAGCATAAGACTGGCCTGCAGTCCTGCAGGGCCCCAACAAGTGCCTAGTGAGAAAGCACTCCCAGCACGTGGCTGGTGTGCAGCCTGAATTGTTGCCCAAATCCAGCCAGCAAATTCTCATGAGCTTTCTGCCCAAATCTATGTTTATTTGGGCAGAAAGCTCATGAGAATTGGCCAGACAAGGCTAGCGACCTTCCTTCCGGTGGTCTTTCAGGGAAGCCTCCTGGTACCTGCCCAGGGTCCCGCATGGTGGCTGCCCAAAGCCTGCAAGAGAGCTCTCTAAATGCCAGGCACACGTGTGGCCCAGATCCGCTCAAAATGCTGGCCAAGCCTGTCCTCTATCAGTCTTCTGGGGAGGAGGCCTTAGAGCACTCAGATGGGGCCTGATAAGCCCCTAGGCCCTAATTGTAATCCTGGGGTGGATGCTCAGGCTCCCCTCCCAGAGGCCTGGTCCTTAAGACAGGGGACCCCTGAGCAAAACACCAGGAGTCCAACTGCCACCCAGAAGGAATCCATGCCCTTTGGAGCAGCACAGAGCCCTCAGAGCAGGAGAAACTTGCATGGCCCGAGGCCACCGCCACCATCCCTGGCTCCCTGGCCACAAGCAGCTAGCCTGATGCTCAGCCTCACCCACTCCCAGAACTCTGCCCCATAGAGATTGCCACTGCAGGGGCAATCAGGGGAGCCATATGGGCCCGACCTGTGGTACCATACTACCCCAAGACATACGTAGTGTGAGAAAGCACTCCCAGCACAGGGCGGGTGCACAGCCCAAATTGCCGCCCAACGCAGGCCAATTCTAAAGAGATTTCTGCCCAAATTGACATGGAGTTGGGCAGAAAACTTGAGAGAATCAGCCAGAAACCCCCGGTGAACTTGCTTCTGGTTCGCTGGGACATCAGGGGAGCCTCCTGTACCTGCCCTGTGGTCTCAAGTGGTCGTGGCATAAACCCTACAAGAAGGCACTCTAAAACCCACGTGCACATGTGGCCAAACACTCCATCTACTCAGGCCCCTGAGTGCCCATCTCAGCGCTAGCAGATCGGGCCTGACATGCCCCTAGGCCCTAACCAGAACCCTAGGCTGGGTATTCAGGCTTCTGGTTCCAGGAAGAACCTCAGTAGTCTGCCTGCCAACGGGATGGAAACTGCTATTTGGAGCTGCGTGGAACTTTCAGACCGGGAGAAACCTGCATGCCTCCGTGAGGCATGCCACTCCAACTTTCAGCAGTCCCCCTGGTTACCAACCTGGAGCATGACATGCCCCGTGATCCCTGTCCTCAACTCCGACCCCTGGGGATCTGGCCTCAGTGCCGGCAGATTGTTTCTGCCATGACCCTAGCCCCTAACCCTAATTTTAAGTTGGGTTTTCAGGCTTCTGTCCCAAGAGGCCTGGCACCTAAGCCCTCCCTGAGCCACAACCTAGGACTCGGCCTGCCACCTAGGAGGATACCGTGCCATTTGAAGCTGCATAAAACCCTCAGAGTAGGAGAAACCAGCATGCCCCCAGAGGCTACCCCCACCTTCAGCACCCCACCAGGCCACCAACATGGATCCTGAGACTCAGCCGGACCCTCCCCCTTAACTCTGGCCCTGGAAAATTCCCCTCAATTGTGGTCCTCAGGGGAGTCGAATAGGACCAGCCCGAGTTCCCAGATAGTCGAAACAGGCATGGAGGGAGAAAGCGCTCTAAGCAACAGGCGCCAAGCACAGCCCAAATCATTGCACGATGCTGGCCAATGGGCAGAAAGCTCATGAGAACTGGCCAGAAAGCCACAGTGAACTTGCTTCCAGCGGTGGGGGCTTTCAAGGGAGCAGCCTGGCCCGGCCCAGGGTCCCACATGGTGTTGCCAGACTCCGACAGGAAAGTCCTCTAAAGGGTGGGTGCACACATGGCACTGGTTGCCTCTGATTGCCTGCCAAACTCTCCCTCTACTCCGTCCCACAGGGAGCCCGCCTAAGCACAGGCAGGTGCGGGCTGCCATGCCCATAGGCTTGAACCCTAACCATGGGTTGGCTTCTCAGGCTTCCATCTGCAGAGGCCAGGCCCTTAAGCCCACCAAATAAGGGACACCTGAGCCAAAACACAGGACTCCGCCTGCCACCCAGAAGGAAACCGTTTCATTGGGAGCTTTGGGAAACACTCAGAGTGGGAAAAACCTGCATGCCCACCTCAGGCCACCCTCACCTTTGGTGCTCCTTCTGCCAAAAAAATCCAGAGACTGAGCTAAGGCTCACACCCATCTCAATTCTGCCCCCAGGAAGCTCGCCCCTGTGGGGGGCCTCCGGGAGCTGCATGGGCCCAGCTTGTAGTCTCGAATGGCTCCAACACACACCTAGCCAGAAAGCACACTCTGCAAGGTCTGAATCACCGCCCAACCCTGACCAATTCTCAGGAGGGTTCTTCTAAAATCGATGTCAGTATGGGCACAAAGCTCATGAGAATTGGCTGGGAAGTTCTGGTGAACTTGCTCCAGCCATGAGGGACTTCGAGTGAGCTGTTTGGGCCGGCACTGGGTCCCATGTGGTGTCGTCCAAAGCCTACAGGAAAGCACTCTAAACAGGGGGTGCACATATTGCCCTGCTCGCCTCCGAATGCTGGCCAACGATGCCCTCTACTCAGCACCCCCGGGAGCCCCCTCAGCACCAGAAGGTGCAGCATGCCATGTCCCTAGGCCCGAACCCTAACCCTGGTCTGGGTTCTCAGGATTCTGTCCCCAGAGGTCTGGCCCTCAAGCCCTCCAGAGTAAGGACCCCTGAGCCATACTGCATCATTCAGCCTTCCACACAGGAGGAAACCGTGCCATTGGTAGTTGTGGGGTACACTCAGCAGGAGAAACCTGCATCCCCTTCTCAAGCCACCCTCACCTTTGGAGCTTCCCTCTGCCATAAAAAGCCAGAGTTACAGGCTCAGGTGCACACATTATGTCAACTCTGCCCCCTGGGAGCTTGCCTCTGTGGGGGGCCCCCGAGAGCCATGTGGGCCCGCCATGAAGTCTCACCCAGCCACAACATGCACCTAGTGAGAAAGTGCTCTCAGCACGGGTCCGGCATGTGGCCCCATTCGCTACCCAATCCCAGCCAATTCTCAGGAGCTTTCTGCTCAAATCAAGTTCATGAGAATTGGCTGGAAAGCCCTGGTGAACTCCCTTCCAGTGGCAAGAGCCTTCAGAAGAGCTTCCCGGGCCCAGCCGGGGTCCTGCGTGGTGTGACCCAAAGCCTACGGGAAAGCCCTCTAAACGCTGGAGGCATGCACAGCCCTTTCACCTACAATTGCTGGCCAAACACGTCCTCTATTCAGCTCCCCTGGGAGCCCACCTCAGCACTGGCAAATGGGGCTTGCCATGACCCTGGGCCTGAACCCTAACTTGGGTTGGATCTCAGGCTTCCGTCCCCAGAGGCCTGGCCCACAAACCCTCCAAATTGGGGACTCCTGAGCCATACTGGAGGACTCCACCTGCCAACCAGGAAAATATCGTGACATTGGGAGCTGCGGGAAACCCTCAGAGAAGGAGAAACTGGCATGCCCACTTCAGGCCACCATTATTTTGGCGCCCCCTTCTGCCAAAAAAACTCAGAGCCTGAGGCTCAGGCTCACCCTAACTCAACTCTGCCCCCAGGAGGTCCCCTCTGCAGGGGGCCTCTGGGAGCCACCTAGGCCCAGGTCCTGCTCTCACATGGCTGCAACATGCACCTAGAGACAAAAGCTCTCAGCACGAGGCTGGTGCGTGCCCCGAATCACCGCCCAATGCTGGCCACCTCTCATCAACTTTCTGCCCAATTCGATGTCAGTTTGGGCAGAAAGGTCATGAGAATTGGTCGGAAAGCCCCAGCGAACTCACTTCCCACCCTGCTGCACTTCAGGGGAGCCTCCTATTCCTGGCCCGTGGTCTCAAATGGTCGCCGATGAACCCTACAAGAAAGCACTCTTAGAGCCATGTGCACACGTGGCCAAATATTCTGTCTACTCAGCCCCCTGGAGTGCCTGTCTCAGTGCTGGTAGATAGGGCTTGACATACTGCTAGGCCCTCACCAGAACCCTAAGCTGGGTATTCAGGCTTCCACCCCCCAGGGGCCTGTCCTCCAAGTTCTTCAGTTTGTGGACCCAGGCCAACACCCCAGGTGTCTGCCTGCCACCCAGATGGAAACTGTCATTTGGAGCTGAGCACAAATCTGAGACTGGGAGAAACCTATATGCCTCCCAGAGCCCACCCAAAACTTCGGCAGCCCCCCTGATTACCAACCTGGAGCCTGTCGCACCCTGTGATGCCTGTCCTCAAATCCTCCCCCATCTGGAATTCCACCTAAGTGCTGGCAGAGTGGGTCTGCCATGCCCCTAGCCCCTTATCCAAATTCTAAGTTGGGTTCTCAGGCTTCTGTTCCAAGAGGCCTGCCCCCCTAGCCCTCCAGATTGGGGACCCCTGAGCCACAACCTAGGACTCCTCCTGCCACCCAGGAGGATACTGTGCTGTTTGGAGCTGCACAAAACTCTCAGAGAGGGAGATACAAGCATCCCCCCCCCCCCCCCCGCCCCGAGGCCATCCCACCTTCGGTGTTCCACCAGGCCACCGACATGGAGCCTGAGGCTCAGCCTGACCCCTCTCTCAACTCTGGCCTTGGAAAGCTCCCCTCAATTGTGGCCCTCAGGGGAGCTGAGTGGGTCCCGCCTGAATTCCCAGATGGTCGTAACACACATGTAGCGAGAAAGGTCTAAACAGCAGGCGCGAGCACAGCCCAAGTTAATGCACAATGCCAGCCAATTTTCATGTGCTTTCTCTTCAAATCGATATTGAATTGGGGAGAATGCTCATGAGATTTGGCTGGAAGCCCCCAGTGAACTCTCTTCTGGCAGCGCAGGCCTTCAGGGAGGAGGTCAGAGGTTCCTGGCCAGAGGTTCCGTGTGGTCATGGCCTGAAACCTGTGAGATAGCTCCCTAAAAGCCAGGCACACTGGTTGCCAAACCCCACCTCTACTCAGCTACCTGGGGTTTCGTTTTCACCGATGACAGATCATCTGTGCCATAGGCCCTATACTGAACCATAGGTTGGGTTTACAGGCTTCCATCCCCAGGGGCCTGTCCCCCAAGCCCTCCAGATTCAGGACCCTGGAGCCACACCCCAGGAGTCCTCTGGCCACCCAGATGAAACTGCTGTTTGCAGCTGTGCAGAACCCTTCAGAGGTTTGAATGCCCCTCTGAGGACACCCCCACCTTCTGTAGCCCCATGTCTACAAAGCCGCCTGGCATGCCACCTGACCCTGTCCTCAACTCAGCACCCCAGGGAACCTGCTTCAGCACTGGCAGATCGGACCTGCCATGCCCTTAGCTCAGCTTACCTCAAGGACCCCTGTTAGCTCTAGGCAGGCCTGGAACTTCCATCTGCTGTAAAGCTCTGAGATCCCCCTCCTTCTTCCAAAATTACACTGGCCCAAGTCTATCATGAGAAAGTGAAAAGGCTACCTCCTGAATGCTTAACACCTCCTTTCCTCTTCTGTCATATTTCACTTGACTTACCTTTGTACCTGGGCAAACTGGAAGGAACATATGAATGGATCATGTACATGCTCTGAAATCTGAATCTTCCATTGCAGCTTTCTGAGGGCTTCTTATGCAATCAGAAACTAGGGTATCCTGCCACAGTGTGTTTGAAAATAATCACCTACATGGGACGCCTGGGTGGCTCAGTTGGTTAAGCGGCTGCCTTCGGCTCAGGTCATGATCCCAGCGTCCTGGGATCGAGTCCCACATCGGGCTCCTTGCTTGGCAGGGAACCTGCTTCTCCCTCTGCCTGTGCCTGCCTCTCTGTCTGCCTGTGCTTACTCTCGCTCTTTCTCTCTCTCTGACAAACAAGTAAATAAAATCTTTAAAAAAAAAAAAAGAAAAGAAAAGAATCACCTACAGAATAAGAGAGGGAAAATCACTCCATTTTTACCTCAGTCTTCATGAAGCAGAACATGGTCTTCTTTTCTTCATTGACTTCAGTTCTAATTCGTTCCATGCAATGGTAATTCCTTTGCTTTAGGGATAGAATTTTGTGATTCCTCACCTGCATGGAACAGCCGGAGCTCATCACAGCAAGTGCCCTCCCTAATAGCTGTCACCTGTTGAACACTTCCCCCCCCCAACTTCTGCCCTTTAGCAACCCTCGGTTTGTGCTTTAAGGTGAAGTCTGTTTCCTCATTGGCCTATTGTTCTCCCCTCACTATGTTCATCTGTTTTCTTTCTGAAAATTCTATAGGAGTCAAGTCATAGCGTATTGGTCTCATCCTACCAATTTTGCTTGGCTTAATCCACTCTAGATTTATCCACATCCTTGCAGATGGTAAGATTTCATTCTTTATGAAGCTGGGTCCTTTCCACTGTGTATAGATATCGATGATACAGACAGAGATGATATAGATAGAGATAGGGATGATATAGGTGTAAGTACAGATATGGATGATATAGATATAGATGATACAGATATAGATGTTATAAGTATAGATAGATATAGATATAGATAAAGATATAAATATAGATCTCCCACCTCTTCTTTCTCCATTCTTCAGTGAATGGACATTGGGACTCCCTCCATTGTTTCTCTATTGTTGATAATGCTGCTATGAACATCACGGTGCTTGTACCCCATTGAATGTCAATTTTTGTGTCCATTGGGTAAATATCTAGGAATGCATTTGTTGGATCCTAGGGTTTTTAGTTTTTAAATTTTGGAGGAACCACCATACTCTCTCCCAGAGTGGCTGCAACAGCAGGTATGCCCACAGACAGTGCAGCTGGGTTCTTCTTTAAGCAGAATATTCCCTGCCAGCAATTTCCTAAGAAGGAAATGGAAAACCTGTGGGATGACCTGACTCACCCAGCATCAGGCACAAAATTCACCCCAGGGTTCCTGAAGCCAAGCCCCTTGAACCCACCAGCATGCCTCTATCCAGGAAAATTCCCATTTTCTCTCTGACTTCACCACCCATGAAACTGGGTGTCCCCAGCCCATTCCCAAATATTTGCAACTCATCTAGCCAGAAAGTGCTCTCAACAGTGGGCACAAATGTAGCCTGAATCACTTCACAATGCCGGCCAATTCTCATGAGATTTCTGCCCAAATTAATATTGATTTGGGCAGAAATCTCGTGACAGTTGGCCAGAAAGCCCCAGCAAACTCCCATCTGGCTGCACAGACCTTCACGGGAGCTGCCTCGGCCTGGGCCAAGGTCCTGAGTGGTCATGGGCCGAACCCTGTGAGAAAGCACTCTAAAAACCAGGCACACACATGGCCAAAACATCCCTCAACTTGGCCTCCTGGGTACAGGTCTCAGCACTGGCAGATCTGGCCTGACATGGCCCTAGGCCCCAACCCAAACCCTAGGTTGCATTTTCAGGCTTCCATTCCCAGGGGCCTGTCACACAACCCCTCCATACTGGGGATGCCCAGCCACATGCCAGGACTCAGCTTGCCACACAGAAGGAAACTGTGCCATTAGGAGCTGCGCAAAAACCTCAGGCAGAAGAAACCTGCATGACACCCCAGGCCACCCTCAACTTCAGCTTCCCCGTCTGCCATAAAAAGCTGGAGCTAGAGGCTCAGACTCACAGCCTAACTGAACTCTACCCCTGGGCTGCTTCTCTCTGTAAGGGGCTTCCCAGAGCCAGGTTGGCCCAGCTATTGGTCGCACAGTCGGAACACGCACCTAGTGAGACAGCACTCTCAACAGCGGGCGCCAATGTGGCCTGAATCACTGCACAATGCCAGCCAATTCTCACGGGGTGTCTGCCCAAATTGATGTTGATTTGGGCAGAAAGCTCAAAAGCCCTTGTAAATTCACTCCTGGTGACAGGGGTCTTCAGGGGAGTCTCCTTGGCTTGGCCCATGATCATGCATGGTCACCTGAAGCCTATGGGAAAGCATTCTAAAGGGTGGATGGATGCATGGCCTGGTCTCCTCCAATTGCCAGGCAAACACCCCCTCAATTCAGCCCCCCTGGAGCGTGCCTCAGCACCAGCAGGTGGAGTCTGCCATGCCCCTAGGCCCAAACTCTAATCCTGGCTTGGGTGCTCAGGCTTCTATTTCCAGTGGCCTGGCCATCAAGTCCTCACATTGGAGACCCTTGACCCATACCGCAGGACTCTGCCTGCCACCCAGGAGGAAAATGTGCTGTTGGGAGCTACAGGAAACACTCAGAGCAGGGGAAACCTGCATGCTCACCCCAGGCCATGCTCACCTTTGGTTCCAGTTGTGCCAAAAGAAGCCAGAGACTGAGGATCAGGCTCACACCCTAACTCAACTCTGTCCCAGGGAGCTCGCGACTGTGGGGGGCCTCCAGGTATCGCATGGGACCCGCTCGTGGTCTCGCATGGCCGCCACATGCACCTAGTGAGAAAGCGCTCTGAGTATGGGGCTGGTGTGAAGCCCGAATTGCTGCCCAATGCCGTCCAATTCTCATGAGCTTTCTCCCCTAATTGATATCAACCACAAAGCCCTGGCACTCGCTTCAAGCAGTGGGGACATTTGGAAGAGTCCCCTGGGCCCGGCCCAAGGTCCGGCGTGGTGTCGCACAAAGCCTTCGATAAAGCGCTCTAAAGGGCATGTGCACGTGCAGCACCAGTCACCTCAAACAGTTGGCCAAACCTGTTCTCTACTCAGCACACCCAGGAGCCGGCCTTAGCGCTGGCAGGTGAGTCCTGCCATGTTGTAGGCCCGAACCCTAACTCTGAGTTCGTTTCTAGGCTTCTGTCCACAGAGTCCTGGCCCTCAAGCCATCCAGGTTGGGGACCCCTGAGCCATACTACTGGACTCCACCTGCCACCCAGGAGGAAACCATGCAGTCAGGAGGTACAGGAAACACTCAGAGAGGGGGAAACCTTCTCACACACCTCAGGCCACCCTGAACTTCGGTGCCCCTTCTGCTAAATGAAGCCAGAGCCTGAGGCTCAGGCTCACATCCTAACTCAACTCTGCCTCCCGGGAGCATGCTTTCTCAGGGGGCCTCCGGGAGCCGTGTGGGGTTCCCTGCAGTCTCGTATGGCCGCAACACACACCTCCTGAGAAAGCGTAGTCAGCACGGGGCCGGCGGGCAGCCCGAATCCCTGCCCAACTCTGGCCAATTCTCACGAACTTTCTGCCCAAATCGATGTCAGTTTGAGCAGGAAGCTCGTGACAATTGGCCGGAAAGTCCCGGCATACTCATTTTCTGTGCAGCGTCCTTCGAGGGAGCCTCCTGGGCATGGCCCAGGGTCCCACGTGCTATCGCCCGAACCCTACGGGAAAACCCTGTTAAGGGCAAGTGCACACACGGCACTTGTCTCCTCTGAATGTCAAGCAAACCTGCCCTCTATTCAAACACCCTCCTCCCGGAACCTGCCTCAGCACTGGCAGGTGGGGCCTTCCATGCATCTTGGCCCAAACCCTAACCCTGGTTTGGTGTTCAGGATTCCATCCCCTGAGGCCTGGCCCTCAAGCCCTCCAGACTGGGGACCCCAGAGCCATACAACAGAACTCCGCCTGCCACCCAGGAGGAAACTCTGCCATTAGGAGCTTCAGGAAACACTCAGAAAAAAACCTGCAGGCCTACCACAGGACACCCGCACCTTCAGCGGGCCCAACTTCCACAAGAAGCCAGAGCCTGAGGATTAGACTCACACCCTAACTCAACTCTGACCCTGGGAGTTGCCTCTGCGGGGGGGCCTCCAGGAGCCAGTGGGCCCAGCTCGGGGTCTTGTATGACCACAACATGCACCTAGCAAGAAAACATTCTCAGCCCAGGGCTGGTGCATGACCCAGATCACCGCCCAATGCCGGCCAATTCTCATGAGCTCTTTGGGCAGAAACCTCGTGAAAATTGGCTGGAAATCCCTGGAAAACTCACCTCTGGTGCGGGAGACTTCGGGGGAGCCTCCTGGGCTTGGCCTGAACTGCTGAGTAGTGTTGCCCGAAGCCTACGGGAAAGCTCTCTAAAGGGCATGTGCACCCGTGGCACTGGTCTTCTCCGAATGCCACCCAAACCCACCCTTTAATCCGCCCTGCCAAAAGCCCACCTCTGCACTGGCAGGTGGGGTTTCCCATGCCCCTAGGCCTGAACCCTAACCCTGGGTTGGGTTCTCAGTCTTCTGTCCACAGAGGCCTGGCCCTCAAACCCTCCAGATTGGGCACCCCTGAGCCAAACCGCAGGACTCCACCTGCCAACCAGGAGGAAATCCTGCTATTGAGAGCTGTGAGAAACACTTAGAGCAGGAGAAACATGCACACCTACCTCAGGCCACCCTCACATTCAGCGCCCACTTCTGCCAAAAGAAGCCAGAGCCTGAGGCTCTGACTCACACCCTAATGCAACTCTACCCCCAGGGAGCTCACCTCTGTGGGAGGCCACCAGGAGCCCCTTGGGCCAGCTCATGGTCTCCCATGGCCACAACACTCACCTAATGAGAAAGCACTCTCATCTGAGGGCCAGCGCTCTGTCCAAATCGCTGCCTAATGCCAGCCAATTCTGATGAGCTTTCTGCAACAATTGATGTCAATTTGGGCAGAAAACTCGTGAGAATTGGCCGGAAAGTCCCAGTGAACTATCTTCGGAGATGGCGGCCTTCGGGGAAGTCTCCTGGCCTCAGCCCGTGGTCCTGGGTGGTGTCACTTGAAGCCTACTGGAAAGCACTGTATAGAATGGGTGCACACACAGCACTGGTCTATGAATGCCAGCCAAACCTGCCCTCTACTCAGGCCGGCTGGGAGGTCACCTCAGCACCCAGACGTGAGGCCTACCCTAGACCTTAGGTGAGAACCCTAACACAGATTTGTGTTCTCAGGCTTCTTCCCCTGACTCCTGGCCCTCTAGCTCCCCCAGATTAGGGACCACTGAGCCAAACCGCAGGACTCCTGCTCCCAAACAGGAAGAAACACTGCTGTTGGGATCTGTGGTTGCAAAACAATTCTCTCTGAAGGAAAGAGAAGGTAACCATGTAGAGGCACGGTCTCCCCATAGTGCTGCTGGCACGGAGGTGAGTCTGGGGCACTCTCCTTATGCCTTTGCCCTTTTAAGGAACATGGAGCACAGGTGGGCATGAAGGACGGTTCCTCCACTGCCTTGTCGCTCGGTGGCAGGAATATAGCACGTACCTGGGCTCCCCCCACCCTCATACACTGACTAGGGTACTCTCTGCACTACTGGGAAATTGCCCTGGGTTTCACAACTCCCCGAACGGGTTGCATTGATTAGTAAAGCGTGAGAAGCCTGGCACTTTCTGTTCATTGCCGTTTCATCCAGCACCACCTGGTTTATGTTTCCCTGCAGGGACCACACAGAAGTCTGTCAACATGGCTATCTTCCAGAAGCAAGCAGCCCACCGTAAGCTGCACGGTACCCAGACATGTCCCTCACAGTTGAGCCCATAGCACCCTCACCCTCAGTCCTAAAAATTCTTCCAGCTTCAGGGAGCGAGATGTGAATGAAAACTGGTACTTCCTCAGTGCTCCTTCTTACTCTGGGCTAAGCCGTTTAGGTATGCCCTTTCTTCATGTGGCCCCACGGAATGTGGGAAAACTCTCCTCTCTTCCCCCAAAAAAAAAGCTGTATGCAAAAGCTGCGCTCCCTGCACACTCCTTTCAGGGAGGGAAGTGCAGGGCCGCTATTTCAGGTTCGTGGATATGGCCCCTTCCTTTAGTTGTCAAGCACACATTGCAAAGGGCTTCTCTCCAGAGGAAAGAGAAATCAGCCCTGTGGAACCACTGTCTCCCCCAGCATTGCTTTGTGGAGTGGAGTTGATTTCCTCATCTGTACAATGGGTAATACTAAGAATCCTTTGTCGTGTTCCTGTGAGGGCTAAGTGAGTTCATTCCTGGGAAGCATTCAGAATAGCAAGTGGGATGCAGAACTTGTTCAATAAACCCTGGCAATGATTCGTAGGACTACTAACTTGTATCTACCTCTCCCTTCCCCACAGGGCTGTGAGACCCAAGAGACTAGTGGCTACCTGCAGAGTTCATCCTTTGCCCCCAGGACAAGAGGTGACACAAAGCCGGTACTCAGTAAATACCTGTGAAAGTCAGAGGAAGACAAAGAAGAGATGAGGAGAGGGTTGGAGAAGGCAGAGTGAAGGACAGGAATGCCTTGAAGGTTGTTTAATGCAACCTCTATATTACAAATAGAAAAATATCTAGAACCGGAGAAAGCCAGATGAATCAATTTCCACCCTAGTGGAACTGATTACCCTTCTTTAGTCAGCCAAAATCAGAGAACTATTCTCAATCATTACATATTCATCATTCCTTATACTGAGTTCATTATTTGTTTCTGGAAGAGGTCACATGAGCAGTTCCTTAAAGGAAAAGCTGCATGGCACAACTGACTCCCTCCACTGGCCCAGGATCCAGCTGCTCCTTCGGAGAGCTTCACCATGGGGACATCTCAATCCCAGCGGTCCCTGCTAGAGGCCCGCCAGGGGTCATCTCAACAGTTACCCTGCAGTTCCCAGATCAACCTCAGCTTTGCAGATGGAATCCCTGATTTTACTAACTAGGGATCTGTTTTCAGTTGCATGTTCACATGGCTCAAGTTCTCAAGATTAATGTCTAAAGCCAAAAATTCATTAAATAGGGTTTCAGTGCAAAATCCTCATCATATGGGTTATGTTCCTCTAACTCCACACAAGCAGCACTTTCTCTCCCTGTCAACAGCCAAGTAACATTGAAAGGACATATGATGACCAGCCACTCAAAGCTGCAAAAGTTGGGGGAATCAAATTTCAGCAGCATCAAGAGAAGATAGACTGATGCATCCATCTTAGAGTAACAGACAGCCTAGCCTCATACTGCTCCAACCTCACTCAGGGACACTTCTATGACTCTGGCTATACCCAGTGGTACTGTTATTGACTAGCTCCATACAGGGGTCCTGGACAATCCCTTTGGGGGTGGGGGTAAGAGCCTCCATACTAATACCTCTTTCTATCAAGAGGCTTTTTTCACTTGTCATCAGATAGTTCAGATAGTTCCTAACACGGCTAAAGCTTAAACGTCTTCCTTAAATATTAAACTGGCTTTGCAAGTTATTTTAATCATATGATGCTTGAGCATATGATCATACTAGTTGTATGTTGAAATGCAATAGGGTGCTTGCCTCTTGGAATTATGTAATGTTCAGGATTGCTCTTTTTTTTAAGATTTTTATTTTTTATTATTTATTTGAGAGAGAGAGAGGAAGAGAGACAGAGAGAGAACATGAGAGGGGAGAAGGTCAGAGCGAGAAGCAGACTCCCAATGGAACTGGGAGACCAATGTGGAACTCGATCCTGGGACTCCAGGATCATGACCTGAGCTGAAAACAGTCTCTTAACCAACTCAGCCACCCAGGTGTCCAGAAGATTCCTCTTTTTCTAAGCCTGGCCAGCCCCACTATGGTAACCATAGCCACCATTAATTAAGGTTTGGTACACTCTGATGGCCAGTACTCCAGGGCAGCCAGAAACAATGCAATGCCCACCCAATTCTTTCCACTACCACATAGTGTTCTCTTATACTGAGGCCCACTGATAGAAAGTCTGATCTTCACTGACTGGACACAGAGTAATAACAAGCTTCCTTGGGGACTCAAAGAGTTAGAATGGTCAGTCTGAAGATCAAAAAATTATAGCTCTCTACTCCCCTCTTTGACAGGGATCTTCTTCCTCACTGGGTTTAGGGAACTTGGGGTATCATTAAAGTTCACGTATATTTAATCTACACCTTACACATCTGTGGTCACTGCACAAAGCCCATCTGCTTGGTAAGAAGAGAACCTGCTTCCGACTGCTCTGTGGGTACCAGAAAGGTAGTCCTTAATCAAATTGATGCATTGACATGACCGTTTAAAGGTCAACTCTCTTGGATATTACTTGAATACACTTATATTTTAAATAAAACCTTATCCCTCTAATCTATAATTATTTCACAGCTCTAAGTAATTGGAAATCTGTATCACTTGCCAGAAAAAGAAGGCAAAAAAATACAAATAAAATAGGATAACACCTGTAAACTCTAAAGAGATACTGTTTGCTAAAGGCACTGAAACCGAAACCTTCTGCCTCATTATTAAAAAAATTAAAAATCACTTAGTGTTAGAGAAGTGTTAAAGATGCAGTAGCCCAGACTGAGATGCCCTCAATGCTATTAAATCATCCAAGAAACTGGAAAAGAATTTTGTGTGAGAAATAAAATCCTGCCCGTGGAAGAGGGGGACTTGGTGTTCTTTAAATGCTGCTAGAATGCACCCTCTAAAATCATCTCACATACCATGAATGGACATGACCCATCCTCTAGGAATTTTTTTATGCCAATGAAAACAAAATATTCAAACAGCACCAGCTATAAGTCTCTACGTCCAACCCCATCTTAGAGACAGTTGTAGCAACACAAAATCCACTGGTCACCTCAACAGGATAAAGGCCATCTTTGAAAAAGTGATGATTATCATGATACTCAGTGATGAAAGACAAAATCCTTTTTCTCTAAGGTCAGAAACAAGACAAAGATCCCCACTTTTACCACTTCTGCTCAACACAGGATCGGAAATTCTAGCCAGACCTGTTAGGCAGAAAAAGAAATAAATGGCATCCAGATTGGAAAGGAAGAAGAAAAATCATTCCTGCTTGCATACAGCAGAATCTTATATGTAGAATGCCCTAAAGATGCCAGTATGACATGCACACACATGCACACACACACACAAAATTAACATATTACACTTAATAAATTCGGCCAAGTTGTAGGATACAAAATCAACACACAGAAATCACTTCATTCTTTTGCACTAGCAATGAACAGTCTGAAGAAGACATTCAGAAACAATTCCACTTACAGTAACATTAAAAAGAATAAACTTTTTAGGAATAAACTTAACCAAGACGGTGAAAGACCTGTACATTGTGTTTAAAAAGAGATAGCATGCCCCAAAGGGGGTCACTTGTACTAAACCCCAACATCAGCAAACCGAGATTGAACACCTAACCTAACTGCCATTTCAACCCCCCAGGAAAGGGAACTTTAACCAGTCACCTTGGAATTAGGTCAGCACTAATGAGATGATTAACCCATTTGACTCCTGTTCCCCTTAAGGTGACCTCTTCTAAGACAAGGAAATATTTGGTAACCTTTTCCTTTTTCCACCTTTAAAAACCTTTCCTTTCCCACAACCCAGCAGAGCTGCTTTCTACTTGCTAGAGGGGATGCTGCCTGTTTCCTGAATTGTTGAGTAAAGCCACTTTTATGTTTAAATGGACTCAGCTGAATTTTTGTTTCACAGATTTGATGGCATCCCTGGGAGGACAGGAGACTTCCAAGAGCTTCAGGGACAAGAAACACAGGACCTTAGAGTTCAGGGCCTTTTTCATCACTTCCAAGGGCGGTGGGTAGACTCACACTTGATTCTGAGCTCCAATCTCTTTGGGTCAAGCTCCAAGCATTCGTCCAGCTGTGGGGATTCATTCTGTTTGGCACATGAAAGCTCTCCTGTTGACTCCTTTACAGTATTTAAGGAGCAATTTGGTTGCACTTAATTGCTACCTTAAATTAATGGCTGCCTGAGCCCAGAGAGCTTATCGTCAGGGCTAGAGTGGAGGAAGAGGTAACAGTGGGCTTCCAGTGGGATTGAGTGGTTTCAGATGTGACCATCTTAGGGAAAAAGCACCCATCCCCCACAATTCCCAGGTGGAAAGAAAAACTCCCAAAACCAGAGATCTCAGTAGCTCATTTGCACTGCTTTCAACAATCTGTCCTTCTCTGAGGGAGGTTGTTTGACTTCCTTCCCAACTCTTCCCAGAGGGTTTTGGAAATCAAGAGGTTTTGAAATAATTGAGCCTCATCTTCAACACCCATTCACTACATATTTAATCAATATCTACTCTCTGGCAGGCACTGGGCCAGGCATGAGAGATAGGTGGATGGCAGTGCATAACTCAGAGAAGGGTGCTGCGCTATGGTCTACCTGGGATGTCAGACAACCTCAATGACTACATGCACACTAAGTAGTCACTACCGGGGCGCCTGTGTGACTCGGTTGGTTAAAAGTCTGCTTTCATCTCGGTTATGATCCCAGGTTCCTGGGATTGAGCCCTGCAGGGGCTCCCTGCTCAGGGGGAGCCTGCTTCTCCCTCTCCCTCTGACCCTCCCCCCTGCTTGTGCTCTCTCACTCTCTCTCGCAAATAAATAAAATCTTTGGCCAGCATGGTCAAGCAAGGGCCACTTTCTGAGTCACAGACTTCTCGATGTATTCTCACAGGGTGGAAGGGGCTAGGTAATTCTCTGGGCTCTTTTCTTTTCTTTTTTTTTAAAGATTTTATTTATGTATTTGACTGAGATCACAAGTATGCAGAGAGAGAGAGGGGGAAGCAGGCTCCCTGCTGAGCAGAGAGTCCGATGCTGGGCTCAATCCCAAGACCTGAGCCGAAGGCAGAGGCTTAACCCACTGAGCCACCCAGGCTGGGCTCTCTTTTCTAAGAGCACTAATCCCATTCATAAGGGCTCCACCCTCATGACATTTTGCTGGAGTTTTCCAGGAAGACACATTAAGCCCAATGGAGACAAACGGATGGTCTGGCAGTGACCAGAGGCCCCCGTTCATGGCTCAGCTGTCTGGATGGTACCATCATAGGTGGAGGATAAGCAAGTGGAATCTGGGGAGACACGAATCGGTCTAGTGAGATCTCAAGATCTTGCTTAGACACGGTTATTCTGTGTCCTCCTTCTCTCCCCCTTCACTGTGGCTCCTCACACTCCTCACCACTCAGCCTGGCCATCCAAACTTCCACCCCAGGCTAGAACAAAGGCTCTGGAGGAGCTAGGAAGGGTCAGGACAGAGCGGTGCTCAGGAGAATGGCTCTGGACTCAGACCACTGGTTTTGCAAAGCTGCTCTCCTACTTGCTAGCTGTGTGACTGTGCACAGCTACTGGGCTGCTCTTGGCCTCATGCTCTGGGGGGATGATCATAGTGGCTCCTGCTGGCATGCTTGGGAAATCAAGTGACTTAATCCAAGTACAGTGTGTACAGTCCTTGCGGTACTAAGGATTCAGTGAAAGATCAGACAGACATAGATATTCCCATGGTTGTAGCAGCACTGTTAACAAGAGCCAAGATATGGAAACCAACCAAGTGTCCATCAATAGATGAGTGAATAAAGATGTAGTAGACAGCTGCAATGGACTATGATTCAGCCAGGTAAAGTCTGCCATTTACAACATAAAGGACAGATCTGAGGACATCCTGTTAAGATAAGTCAGACAGAGAGACAAATACTGCAGGGTACCTCTTTTTAAAAGACTTTATTTACTTATTTAGAGACACAGAGAGAGAGAGAGAGAGAGAGAGAGACCAAACACATGTGCAAGTCAGGGAAGGGCAGAGGGAGAGAGAATATTAAGTAGATTTCATGCTGAGCTTGGAGCCCAATGCAAGGCTTCATCTCATGACCCTGAGATCATGGCCTGAGCCGAAATCAAGAGTTAGAACCTTAACTGACTGAGCCACCCAGGTGCCCCTGAACGGTACTCCTCTATGTGGCATCTAAAAACAAACAAACAAAAAACAACTTGTAAAAACAGAGTAAGGTGGTGGTCACCAAGGGCTGCAGGTGGGGAAATGGGAGAGGTGTTGTTGAAGGCACATAGTGTCCCTGAAGGATAAAGAAGTCCAGGAGATCTAATATACAGTATGGTGATTATAAACAATAACCATATCAGAAACATTAAACTTGCTGAGAGACTAGATCTTAATTGTTCCCAACACTAGAAGAAATAAGAATTATGTAACATGATAGAGGTGTTAGCTAATAGTACAATGACAACTGTATTGCAATACAAAATATCAAGTCACCTTAAACTGACACATTGTTCCCTGACAAACATACATCAGTAAAAATAAAAATATATATATACAGTAGTTGTTCTAACACAATTCTGGATCCACAGGGCTGAGCATACAGCCTGGTTCATGACTCTTCAATCATGAAGAGTTGCTTAATATCATTTGATGTCGACACCACCACCAACACCAACACCATGACCACCACCATCATCATCATCACTGAGCCCTTCCCATTCCAATCGTTTGGTAAGCATTTTGCAGACACTTGATTTCTTGGCTTGTCATGAAGGGAAAACTCTAAGAACATATGTCCACCACCAGTTTTTCTCAGAGACACAGAACATTCAGAAGCACATTTTGGTCTGGCAGCTGGATATGGACTGTGGCAAAGCAAAGGAGAAAAGAAGAATGAACTGGGAAAAAATGTTCTCCTGAGAACAAGAGACAAATTTTTCATGTGTCAGGAGTGGTCTACATCCATATGACACCTTTCTACGTTGGAGCTCAGCTACAGTTAGTTAATTAGTTTTACCTCAGGAATAATGGTCCTTCCTTTCTTCCTTCTTTTCTTTTTGTTCTTCTTCCTTTTTTTCTTCTTTCCTTCCTTCCAAAGGAGAAAGACCAAGAGTTGATGAGCTAGGAGATACACAATCAGGCCAACACCCGGGCAAACCAGTACACCAAACACCAATTGAACAACAAGCAATTCCCTGAAAGCCAGTTGGCTAAATTTCCCATCCAGCAATCAACTTTCCCTGAATTCACCTAACCCCCCAAGATATAGCTGAAGATGGAAAAAAGAGACAAACAAAGGCAACAGGGCCCTTGGAGAATGGAAGGCATCAAACATTGCTTAGAGAGTTGTTTAAAGACAGTACCTATAGGTGAGGGAGAAGTGTGGGGAGGGAGGTTGGGTTTCTTCAACAGACCCAAAGGGAAATGGGCATTGGAGGCTTTAATAGGAAGGACTGTAGGGATGCCAGGGTGCCTCTGTCATTTAAGCAGCTACCTTCGCCTCAGGTCATGACCCCAGGGTCCTGGGATAAAGTCCCACATCGGGCTCCTTGCTCAGCAGGGAGCCTCCCTCTCCCTCTCCCTGCTTGTGTGCGTGCACATGTACTCTCTCTCTGACAAATAAATAAACAGCACCAACACACAGATGGATTCTTTCCCCTGAATGAGTAGGGCACAGGGTCACAACCTCTACATGAGGGGCACAAAAATAGCTCAGCTGATCTTCACCTGGCCAAGTGTAGCTGCAGGTCACTATACTGGAAGGCAAACATGCTTTCTTCTGCTTTGTGCAATAGATGCCAGCTATTGCTCCTGGCTGTGCTTTCTCTCCATGTTCTCCTCCTCTGTCTGCAAGATGGAAAAGAGGTCTTACTTGTCAGAGTAGGCCAAATGATACCCCAGCCTCAGTGGAGAGAGGCACAGACATTCCCTATTCCTTTTCTTTCCTCCCTGGACCTCCATGTGGCCAGCTCCCAGGCAGAGGTCAAAGCCAGCCTCCAAGCCCTGTCCCAGCTCTGTCCACACCCAGTGGGGAAGTCTACTCTACCCATCCCATGCGGGTCCTACTCTATGTCTGACACCTCCTCCCCTACCCACCTCTAGCCCTCACAACTGTCCTTTCACTCTTATTCACAGTACATAGAAACACTTTAAACAAGATGGGATCGGGAGGGAGACAAACCCAAAGAGACTCTTAATGTCATAAAACAAACTGAGAGGGGTGGGAGGGGAGAGGGGTTGGGAGAGGGTGGTGGGGTTACATTATATGTTTAAATAAAAAA
Organism: Taxidea taxus jeffersonii; assembly: GCA_003697995.1. Taxonomy (NCBI): domain Eukaryota; kingdom Metazoa; phylum Chordata; class Mammalia; order Carnivora; family Mustelidae; genus Taxidea; species Taxidea taxus. The sequence goes on from ML109229.1 coordinate 48,216, forward strand.
GCTTAAATTAAAAAAAAAGAAGTAAAAAATAAATAAATAAAATAAAAAAATAAAAGAAACACTTTGTTCAGACCTCCCATGGGAAAGCAGAGGTGAGTGAGAGCATCTAGTTACTTAGAAAACCTTACATCTGAGGGCTGATGGGATGATAAAATGAGACTAACTACATAAGATGCGGAGACACTCCATTTCCCCTCCACAGGACTTAGCACAAGTGTCATCCTAGGAAATATTGATCCCATTATGGGCTACACATCTGTCATCCCTGCCAGATTTTGAGCTCGGATAGCACCCAGTGAGGCCCGGGGCAGAACGGGCGAGCTGGCTGCTCTCCTGCTGGCATGCTCCCATCCTTTGCCACCACCACGCACCAGGCACAGGGGTTCCTGACCTGGGACTGTGCCATGCCACAGAGGAGCCCAGCTCAGGCTCTGCCAGAGTCCTTGAGGAACCGCTTGGTGGGTTGGCCTTTCAGAGAGCCCCCTGTGTGCCCCATCCTGGTCCCGCCCACCACCCTCAGTCCTGGCCCCACCCAGCATTGCCCTGGGGGTACTGCACCTGAGCCTTCCCCCTGCCCCACACTGGGGGGTTTGCCCTGGGCGAAAACTTGGGTCATGGAGGTGCCTGAGGCCAGGTGGATGCTGTGCTCTGGGGGAGGTGTTCTCCACCTTTCAGGGGCACCCTGCCTCTGCTGATCTTCAGCCTCCAAGTGCCTGATGGCAGGAAAGAATTAAGGGGAGGTCAGAGCCCATAGGATCTGACTCCAGAGTTCCTGGCATCCATGGAGGGACTGTAGAGGTGCTGCTGCCTCCAAACCCAGGCCTCTGGGAGGAAAGAACTGTAGAAACTGTAGAACTGTAGAAACTGCCTGAGGGAGACCTAGAATCAAAAGACAATAGGGAATTGTAGGCAATGTTCACCTGGGGCCCAGCCACTGCAGGACAGGTGTCTAGGAAAGGCTGAGACCAGGGTCCTTCAGTAGGCTGGCTCTGGCCACTGGTCCTGGTCCCAGCAGCTCATTCCCACAACTTCCCACACCAGAGCTGGGCCTCTTCTCCTTCTCCCCTGCCTTGGTCGCTATCCCAGATGGGCCCCGAGTGTGTGCTCCCACCTGCCTGCCCTTGTGCCTGCTCACAGAAAACACACCTGGCCCTCGACTTTCCCCCAAAGTGGTATCACACTACACAAACTCCCAGTGCCTGTGCTTTCCACGCAACAGTATTTTTCCTCACTGAGGTGAAAGGTGATATGGAAACAAAGGCTCAAGAGCAACTTTTTAAAATGTCCTTACTATCTGTAGCCCATTGACAACTTCTTGAAATGGGCAAGGGACATTCCTCTAGGGACTCAACTGCCTCAGTGTTGACACCCTGTGAAGGGCAAAAGGCAATCCTAGCCCAAATCCCACTCCCAGGATCCTGGAAGCCTACTTTAACATATAAAACTTATTTTGGAAATTCCTTTATCTCTAGCCTCCATAATACATGTTGGCAAGCATCCCTCAAGCATAAGGCCCATTGATCTAGGCCTGATGGGTCTCATGACTAAGGCTTTATTAGACTGTAATCAATGATCTTTTGCCAACAACAGCTAGCCTCTCATAGCCCTGGAAACCTTCCTTCCAGAATTCCTTAGAGACTTACACTATCCCCAACCCCCTCAAACTTGAAAGTATATAATAGGCCACTCCTCATGACCCCATGGCAGCAGCTCTTTTTGCCTATAAGTCCTGCCCCTGGTTTTTTGTTGTTGTTTTTTTTTAAAGATTTTATTTATTTGACACAGAGAGAGAGATCAGAAGTAGGCAGAGAGAGAGGGGGAAGCAGGCTCCCTGCTAAGCAGAGAGCCTGATGCGGGACCCGATCCCAGGACCCTAGGATCATGACCTGAGCCGAAGGCAGAGGCTTTAACCCACTGAGACACCCAGGCGCCCCTTTGCCCCTAGTTTTTAATAAATCACCTTTTTGCTGCACCAGAGACCACTCAGAAATTCTTTCTTGGTCATGAGCTCCAGATACTATGATGGCAAAATCGGAAACTATACGGCACAGGACCAGAAAATGTGCCTAAAGAAGATACAAGCACATAATTCAAAAGCAAGCAAGGAAACATGAAGAAAAAACTCTGCCCCAAAAAGGCTGATGAGGGACTTTGATCAAAGAATATATCTTTATGTTCTAAAGGGTTCCCAGCAACTGAAAAGAAAATGAAACTGCAACACTTCCAATGGACATTTACAACAAAATCCAGCAGGCCACTAAAAGGAAGGAAGGCAGGATATTCCATCTCATTAGCACAAAGTTCTTTAAGAAGTTTTAAATTAATAGGTTTGGCAGTTGGGCAGAATTTTTTCAATGATAACAGCCAGTGTTAGGGTGTACAGAAAGAGAACCCTCATCTACTCTCCTGAAAATACAAATCAGTAAAGAGGGTCTCGAAGAACAGTTTGGCAGTAGCTATTAGAATTCACAAGGGACAATTCCTTGAGCCAGCAATTCCTGCACATATGCATGTGTACCTGTGCTTTCTACAGCACTGCTTAAGAGAACACCATAAGGGACGCCTGGGTGGCTCAGCTGGTTAAGCGGCTGCCTTCGGCTCGGGTCGTGATCCCGGCATCCTGGGATCGAGTCCCACATAGGGCTCCTTGCTTGGCAGGGAGCCTGCTTCTCCCTCTGCCTCTGTCTACCACTCTATCTGCCTGAGCTCTCTCTCTAATAAATAAATTAAAAAAAAAAAAAAAAGAGAACACCATAAAACACACAGCTATCTAAAGGGCCATCGGTACTGAATACATTAAGGAAAATGGATTTCCATACCAAGGAGAACTAGAAAGCCATCAGAAATGAGGAGGCAGACCTATCTATGAGGACACGAAGACAGCCACGGGTCGCTAGGATGCCAAAAGAGCGAGCTAGCTACCAAGCAGGACATATAAATGATTCATTTTATTAAAAGGACACCTGAATCTATTCATTTTGAGAAATACAGATTCATTCACTCAACAGATTATATACTGAACTACAACCTATGTATTCATTCAATGTGTATATATAGTCTCTCAACAAGAATTTATGGAACCCTCTACATGCCAGCCACCGGATTATCTTTCTGTGTGTGTTTACTCATGTGGGATATTTATCTGTCTCTAGGTGTGCTATTCATCCACAGGAGTAAACACTCTGAACGCTACTTTTCTTGGTGGGGGGAGAGATTATCGAGGGTGTTTACTTTCTACTTCATACATTCCTGCACTGAATAATCAAACGTAATGCAAAGTGTTAGCTCTTTCGTTATCAGTAATCACCCTGACCCAAGTATTCACCCAATATGCAGAAAATTAGGACAGCTACAGTGTGGAGAAAACAGCTAGACCAGGAAATGGTAAGGCCTGCACAGGTTCTACTTCTAATTTGTAGGAGGGAAACCAAGGATGGGGGAAATGTTCTTTTCTGGGGGAGTTTCTTCACTAGGAGCACGAGTATGGCACTGGGGATTCACAGAAGTCTGTCTGGTTGTCTGATGTTTCCTGTGTTATCTGTGTTCACCGACCACAAAGGCCATCCTCTCTGGGCATGTCTCCTGACAGCAATTATTAAGAAGTCCCTTGAACTACTCCGTCAGACAGACTGAAAACGATGGAACATTCTGGAAGAGGTTTCCCTAGGATCAAAAGGCTTAGAGGTGAGCAGAGTGTTGCTGGGAACACGTATAATTAAAACGTGAGGGCAAAAACCAGAGCAGAGGGGCCAAGGAGGTGACAGAATCAGCAGAGGTGGTCAGGTATAGACAGCGGGGAGCGGTGGGGACGGGACTAAGGGTCTGATGCTGCCGGAATGGATGTTCCCAAGGAAAGCTGGAAACGGAGATTTTCAGGAAAAAATCTATCTTTGCATCTTTTACAAATCATTGAGAAACATTCTGTAAAGATTGAAGAACAGGGACCTATGCACCTCTGTTTGTTTGTTGGTTTGTTTTTATTTTTATTTTTTTTAAAGATTTTATTTATTTACTTGAGAGAGATTACAAGTAGGCAGAGAGAGAGAGGAGGAAGCAGGTTCCCTGCTAAGCAGAGAGCCTGATGCGAGACTTGATCCCAGGACCCTGGGATCATGACCTGAGCCGAAGGCAGAGGCTTTAACCCATTGAGCCACCCAGGTGCCCCTGCACATCTGTTTTAAATTCATTCGAGGTAAATGCGATGCAGTGTAAACGAATCACAGAATCATGTGACATGGGCACACACACGCAGGCTCAAATTCAAACATGCACAGACACACAGACACACAGACACACAGACACACACACACACACACACACACACCCTTCTTTTTAAAAGGAAAAGGGGGGAAAAGGGAAAAAAAGCAAAGAGTCCTATAGCCCTTACTGTAACACATAGGTTAAGGGTACTTGCCAGTTTGAAGTGGGTCTTCTGAATGTAATTCTATGATGTGCTGTGATAAGAAAGGCTTGACTCTGTGGGAAGATGGGAAAGACAGGAATGAGGCAAGGAGCTCAGTTTCAGCAAAACTGCAAACACCCTCTCCAGAAACCACAAACACATCCTGCTCCTGTTCAAAGCAAGGGCTGCTCACCGCTGAGGGCCAGATGTCACACTTTGGCAGATCGGGGCTCAGGGGAGGTCACTAAGCAGGACACTCAGAATCAGATGTCAATTCATAATCTCATCATAAAATACTGAACACTCAGAAATCGCTGAAGAGGTGTTGCCTGGGTGGCTCAGTCATTAATCGTCTGCTTTTGGCTCGGGTCATGATCTCAGGGTCCTGGGATCAAGCCCTGCATCAGGCTCCCTGCTCAGCGGGAAGCCTGCTTCTCCCTCTCCCACTCCCCCTGCTTGTGTTTCCTCTCACACTGTGTCTGTCAAATAAATAAATCTTAAAAAAAAAAAATCACTCGAGTGAGGTCAGCAAGAATTTGCCCGATGTTCTGGTATTTTCCAAGTCGTCTCTAGTTTCCTGCCTCTTCTCCAACAAAATGTATAACCCAGTGCTTACTGCTCACAGTTACCTGGAAAACAGACTCCTATACAAACCTGAAGTCAGTAACATTTATGTGATGAATCCTCTCCCCCAGGATATGCAAAAAAAAAATCAGACCTCAGAGACCTGAATCCTCTATCACAACAACCACACACAAAGGCCAATGGCTTTTCCAGCCTAGAAGCCACCTCTGGGCTTAAGTGAGAGCCCACGTATTCTTTTTTCATCCAGGGTTCTACCAAACTAGATCCTCCTCTGCAGATACATAGTCTCAGATGCTAGGTGGCAAC
>ML109229.1:53518-67817 GCA_003697995.1 Taxidea taxus jeffersonii
CTAGATCCTCCTCTGCAGATACATAGTCTCAGATGCTAGGTGGCAACGAAAAAGCATATTTACTACAACAGAATCTTCTATTTGGAAATGGTGAAAATCCTGTTTTAAAGGATACAGTAGAATAGCCTCATAGCAGAAAACTATTTCCAGATGTTGAGAATTAGACATCTTTAAAGTACACACTGAAAAGTTTTAGGTTAACTAAAAATGTTTTAAAATTGAATGGGGTGCCTGGGTGGCTCAGTGGGTTAGGCCTCTGCCTTCTACTCAGGTCCTGATCTCGGGGTCCTAGGATTGGGCCTGCATCGGGCTCTCTGCTCAGTGGGGACCCTGCTTCCCCCTCTCTCTGCCTGCCTCTCTGCCTACTTGTGATCTCTCTCCCTGTCAAATAAATAAATAAAATCTTAAAAAAAAATTAAGACTAGCCATTTTATTTAATGACTCATTCAAAAAGAGGGAATGGAGCACAGGTTAAGACCACTAGGAAATACTGACCTTGGGTTTGAGGCCAGGCTTTAAATCTCAGCTCCACCCCTTTTCCACAGGTGCCCTGATGGAAATTCACTTCACTGCTTTAAGTCTGGGTTTCCCCACAGGAATTCATGAGTCTACTCTGAGCACTGCATGAGATGATCCAAGTGAAGCATTTCACATGCTGTTACAACAGCTCCCAGCAGAGATTCACAAACGCATCCTTGACAACTCTGCAAACTTGGCCTCAGGGTGGCACCTGGAATATCTCACATATAGTAAATGCCCAAGTTTAGCCCTCCTTGACATTCACTCGAACAATATTTACTATGCATCCCCTCTGGGCCAGGTATCTCTCTATGCCCTGGAGATGATGAGGGAGACAAAACACACAAAACAATTCAGATGATCAAACTACTGTAGGTCATTTCTTTTCAAGGTTCAGACAAATGACACTCACGGACAGAACAGTCACAATGGATGGTGTACTGCATCTGGAAGGCTGCTCCATGGGTTGGAATGAGGATGATGGGTCCAGCAAGAAAGCAGGAAGTGGGTCCAAGAGAAGAGCCCCCTAAAATGAGGTCCCCAGCATGCAGACCGGCCTCCTACTGACCACTGCCTCTGAATCTACCCGGCTCTGTTGTCTGGTCCAAGCCACACTTACCTGACACAGTGCAGCTTTCTCATGACCATCACTGGAAAGTGGACCTCAAAATATTTTCTTGGGGGAAGATCTTCACCCTGAGGAAAAATACACAGTTAAGTTTTCTAATTCTATATTCCCTCATACATTTACTGACCAGCTTCATGTACCAAGTACTAAGCCCCAAACAGCAATGGGGTATTCCAAGGCCTAAATCAGGAATGATATGGTGAAAAATTCACGTGTCAGGTGACTTTGGTCTCCGTGTGGAGAATGGACAGAGGATGAAAGTTAGGAGGTGCTCATAGCCATCCAGAAAGAAGGTCCAGCAGCCAGGAAGCGGGGGATCAAATAGGGTACAAGAGCAAACATCACAAAGCCCCGCCATGGTGAGGGCAAGCACTTTCTTGTGCTATGTTTACTTTTTCCTGTGAGAGGAGGGTATGGTGGGGGGAAAGGGCAGGCACTCTGGAACCAGGGAATGGGGTTCAGATCCCAGCTCAGCCACTTGTCTGCTATGAGGTGCTGGGAAGTCACTCAACTCCCTGGGCCAAGCTTTCCACATCCACACAGTAGAGAAAGGGACAGCACCTCACGGGGCTGTGAGGATTTTTGTAGAAAGAAATACTCCAGTGACACTCACAGGAGGACCTGCCAGGCTAAGCAGCATGGGTGGGCCTTTATGATGTACTGACATGGGGACACAGATGTGGGGCCTGGCCTGGGCTGTACATATATTTCTACTGTGCGTTGCAGTAAAGAAAGTGTGAAAGCCACACACACAGACAAACGGAAACACACAAACACATACACTGAGTCAAAGAAACACATCTACACAGAGACACGGAGACCCACAGACACAACGACACAGAGATACATATGCAAAGACACACAGATACACACACAGACATACACACAGCCACAGAGACACAGACACACACACTCATGGTCCTGCTCCCCCATCTGTGTCCCAGCCTGGGCACCCCCTGGCCATCCTAGCACATTCTTCTCTCCATGTCTATCATGTCCAGTCACTCAGCCCTGATGACTATTCTTGAACACATTCTCTCCTCAACCCCCAGCTGCACAGACACCCCTGTTGCCTGCAGCAGCTCCTCATGACCCTACCGCCTAGCAAGAAAAAAGGTGCTCCATACCTGCTGACTTGTTCTGCAGCACCCCCACCCCACCAACATGTATTCTTTGAACACCCGTGTCCATCTATTCCAGAAATACAGAACCAGTTTGCTCAAGGGGAAAAGACAAAGAAAAGACGGTTGCTGGTACCTGGAATCTGGTCATGGTGTCGCTATCGCAGGCTGGGATGACACCCCCGTTTCTGATGTGAGCAACTGCATAGGGAAGAGCACTGTGTACGCAGTCACCAGTGATGGGAAGCAGAGACCGCGGGTTTGCTGACCCCAGGGTCAGCATGCTGGTGGCAGAAATCACGAGGAAGCATTTCCTAATAAGAGGGGACCCTGAAGGGTGAGTGTCAGAACTGTAGGTCCAGCTGCCCCCCACCCTTGTGGAAAATCTCAGGGGCTCTGGTTTATGGGAGAGGCAGGGGGAGAGAGGGAGACAGGAGGACAGAGAAAAAGACTGTTTCCTGGTATATCAGAAGGCACAGGTTCAGCCATCCCAACCATTCACACTCACGGCTGCCACGCATGCCTGGCTGTGTGCAGAAGGCGGCGATGGACGAGCCAGATGAGGCTACTAGGAGGAAATGTTTAGGGCAGATGAGGACATAACTTCTGCTAGGATACCCCACAACACCCTTCCGGAATGTTACTCCCACGATGAGAAAGGTTAAGGAGAGTCTAAAATTCTAAGACAATGAGAATGACTGCAAGCAAATGAGAGACAGCATACACTACTATACCTTGTGTTGGACTTCTTACCTTATTATAAGGAGTTTTCCCTCAGGGTATCTGGGTGGCTCAGTCAAGTGAGCAGCCAACTCTTGATTTCGGTTCAGGTCACGATCACAGGGTCCTAGGATCGAGTCATGTGTCGGGTTCAGTGCTTGGTGGGGAGTCTGCTTCTGGATTCTCTGTCTCCTTTTGCCTCTGCCCCGCCTCCCTCATTCTCCTTCCTTCTCTCTCAAATAAATAAATATATCTTTAAAAAAAAAAAGTTTTCCCAGGCATCAGATACTTTGCCCTCAGAAGAATTCTGAATAAGGGGTCACTGTGGAGGGAAAGCTATCCAGAGGCACACCTGGAGCCGCTAAGGAAGAGACATCATCTTTCTGGGCTTTGGCAAAGGAGCAAAATGGCTGCGGCACGTGACACTTCCACTTTTGATTCTGGGATCCCTAACCCCATCTGACATTCTATTCGTCAGGAGCTGGCATGTCACAGGGTATGGAGGATACCCAGGGCGGGGCCTCGCTCCCGGAGAGTGGCCAGGGACAGCCGTGAGGAAGGACAGCCCTCAGATTCAAAGGGGATCCCGCAGGGCTGACCGCAGCACAGGCTGCCCAAGGTGACACCTATCCCCTGCATCCTTGATCCTTGGGTTGTGTGGAAATAGAAGTTGGGAGACACAGAGAAGCCAAGGTCCCTTAAAGGGGTTCACTACCCCATGACTCTTTATCTGTGATGGTACTGGCTTTCCTGGGCCCTGCTGCTGCCCACTGCCCAAAGGAGGGAGCCTTCAACTGTCCCCACAGTCTTGGGCCTGAGATCATACAGAACGAGCTCCCATCATGGTGGAAGCAGAAAGCCTGGGATCCATTGCTAAGTCTCTGCTGGTACGGCCGGGGGACCATTCCAGGTGGAAGGTGCATGAGACCATGAGACTGGCAGACAAAATTTTCTCCACACTGTCTAGAAGCACAGATCTCTCAATTCAAGGATTAGCAAAACTTGCTGCAAATGAACAGAAATTATTTTAGCCTTTGCAGGCCAGATGGCCTCTCCTCGAACTACTCAACTCTGCCGTCATTCTGGTAAAGCAGGCATGGAGAAGATAAGTAAATGGGAGTGACTGTGTTGCAATAAAACTTTATTTACAAAGATAGGTGGGTAGATGAAATTTGGCTCTTTCGGCCTAGGCTCCAAAGTCCAAACAGGCATTCTTTTTATTCAAGAAGACTAGAGTTTTTTAAGAACCCTTTGGACCAATCCAAAACACCTCCACTAAATCTTTCCTCCCTGTGCTATTTGCCGCCCTTACTACTGGCAGATAACCTTTTACTTGGAAGCAGAACCTACATCTCGGTGTACCTGGACCAGAAATGAAAATATCAAATTTATTCCTTATCAACCCAACTACATGACACGAAGGACAAAACAAACTTCGGGACCAATTTGAAAGGGTGTGGGGCCAAGAGGAGGCATTTCTCCAGTGGCTTCTGCTCACACTGCACACGTTCTGCCCCTGAATTCTGCTCCAGCTCCTTCTACCCCACCATGGTCACTGAGGTACAGACGCACCAACTGACGGTCCGTGAAGACCCCCCCTGAGGCTCTGTATAGAGAACAGGGAACTAACCTGGACTGGAGGGATCTGCAGTCTATTCGGTCCTGGTTCTGCCACTAACCGGACCCGTCTCATTTCCTGTGAGAGTAGTTATACCTGTTCTTGCTCATTAACAGAGCAGGTGAGGGATCAAATCAGGAAACAGCTACGAAAGGCCTTTGTACATACCACTATCACCCAGCCTTGCACATCTCATCTCTAAACAGTACTAAAGACACTGTCATGATGACAATTAAATCTTCATGATTGTGAATATGGCAGACACAGGGGCTCTGGGGCTCATAATCCCACTGGCAGGGTCCTCCACACGTGCAGCAGAAACGTCCTCCACACGTGCAGCAGAAATGTCTACAAGGGTTTTTATCAGGGGCCCTGTTGGTAACAGCAAAGGATGAGAAGCCAGGCAGCCATCCTTCACCAGGGCCCCGGTGACATCAAGTATGTGGCTGATGGCGGCAGCAGGCACAAGCAGCTGGGGACAGGGGTACGAGACAGGCAGTCACTGCATTCCCTCTGAATATATTTTTAACAGTTTGAACCAGGCAAGCGCCTTCACAAATGAAACAATTGGGGAAAGAAGAGGGCGAATGTTCATTTACCTTTAATCTCCAGAAGGTAGTCTCCATCCCAGTCCCAAGATTTAGAATTTGACAATGACATTCTGTCTTCTGTAGAAATGCCTTTATCAGCTGACTGATGCCATGGACTCGAGCAAAATATCCTGAGAGAGAGAGACACAGAGACAAGCTATCGCTCAGTGAGGTTGGAAAGCATCCCTGCAGAGCCCGCCCCAGGAGAAAAGCAAATGAGGATTCGGCTGCTCTTCTTTGGGGTCAGTGATTTTTCTGTGGACTCATTGAAGAAATCAGGACTTCCACATTCTCTTCTTTTGTTTTTTCTTTTTAAGTTAAAGCTGCTGGAACCAAAGTAAGTATAATCTATTTAATGATTTAATGGTGGAAATAAAGATCTCAGAAATAAAATGTCCCTTGGGGCACCTGGGTGGCTCAATCGGTAAAGCATCTGCCTTTGGTTCAGGTCAGGATCTCAGGCTGCTGGGATCAAGCCCTGCTTTGAGCTCCCTGCTCAGCTGACAACCTGCTTTTCCCTCTCCCTCTGGCCCTCCCACTCATGCTCTCCCTCTTCAATAAATAAATAAATAAATAAATAAAAACTTTAAAAGTTAAAATAAAATGTTCCATGATTGTACACAGGAAAGACAAGTGTTTTACATCAAAATATCAGATCTTAATGTTCCTCTTCAAAATATGCTTCCTTGTGGCCAGGTACAAATTACTTAGGACTCAGCTAAACCTCAAAATGTGAGATCATGACAAACTAGTATTTTGTGGTCAGAATATGGGGCAGATAAATGTCCAAGCAAAATGAAATGAAATGAAATAAAATAAAATAAAGCCGTATTTCTTACCATGTTCCCTTCATCTCCATCCTGTGTGGGTAAAAGCCTCTATGCTTATAAACTGACCTCACAGACCCTCTGTGGGAGAGGGAGGCATGAGTAAACATTGCTCAAAAAATGTACTTATTCAGCTCCAGGGTGGGGAGCTTGGGTAAAGGGATGGTGAATAAAAGAGGGGGAAAGGAAGATAAAATCTGTGTTCTGCAGTCCTGTCGCTTAAAGCATAACTATCTTAATCTTAAGAACAAAACTTGAGCAGCATTTAGAAATGGTACTAAAATGTGATATATGAGTTCTATGTCTATTGATTCTCCTAATAAATCATTTGAGCTTGTAGTTTACAGGTTATCTTTCATTTCATGTTTCTAGGAAATCATTTTTATTGTATGTTATAGAATATCATCCACAACAGACTGGATATTGAAACAAAAACTAAAGATGCTCACCACACCCTATTTGGGAAGCACTCTGGACATGCCAGCCCATGCAGAGAAAGAAGGAAGGCAGGCCACTGACACACTGCCTGGGGGTACCCAGGTCCCCAGGGCTCCAATGTGATCCCTGCCTCTGGTTAGGAAAGCTGCCTCAGGAGCCCTGGATGGAGGCCTCAGGCCTCTTAGGCAGGCCTGGCCCCATCTTCCTAAAGCCTGGGTTCACCCTCAACTCAAAGTAAGGTCCCTGTCCTTTACTGTCAGGGACCACCACTTTAAACTTTCTTTGCATTTCTTACAGAATCTACCCACAGGCTCCATCTTTATGGCTAGGATTCCCTGCATGCCCAAGGACTTGGGGTCATTTGGCTAATTTCTCAATCTGATGGAGACCGAGTCATCATCTCGTCTCAAATCCTTTCACTGCCTTGATAGAAAGGACTTGCAGAGCCTAACAGTGTTACTATCACTTAATAAGGCCAAAAAGGTGATTCCTTACTTGAACAGTTCACTGTAAAAGATACTAAAAATGGTTCTTAAACATATAAAAATGATCCTAATTTCAGCCCCCAAATAAGAGGAATATAATAAAATTAATTTGCTGTAAGATACCATTTTTCACATATCAGATGAACCACAATGAAAAGGTTCCTGTGTTGGTGAGGATGTTAGGAAATGAGCACTTTCATACACCACTGGAGAGAGTGAACACTGGAACTCTCTCTTTTGAAGAATGAACCCCCAAAAGCCTCAGGCCTCTGGGCTGATGAGGGGACATTGAGAGGGAGGGAGTCACTTGCCTCTGTTAATTCTGGGGGACTTCTGCTCCTTAGAGAATCTTACAAAATGCTGGATGGAAGGGTCATGCTGGTAGCTAAGGATTACTGCAGACCTAGAAGGGAAGAAAGGAGGCAGGTGAGGCAAGGTCAGTAGGTTCTGGCCCAGTTCTCAGGAACCAGGTCAAGGAGGACAATCAGCTACCTCCAACGGTCAACAGAGGCACATTTCGTGCTCGATTACAAATCTCAGCAGACTCAGCCATCTGTCTTAGTGCTCATATACATGGCCCCTCATCGTCCCACCCTTCCCCAGCGGCCATTTCTTCTCTCTCTTTGCTCAGGTGCCTAACTCCCTTCCCAGGATCCTACAGAGCACAGAACCTCACCTCATACCTCACCTAGAAGACCTGCCACCATTTATTCCCTCAGCAAACTCACTGGCAAGAGCCAGTCAGACAACTCTGCTCAAACACAAGTTCTGTGTCTATAGGAAAGGAGATCCATGATTGTTTCCTAAAACTCACTTGAATGACTACCTAAGCCTTTCCCCCGGCTCTGTATTAGGTACCAGTCCTTCTACATCCCTTAGGCAGGTCATAGTGGGAAAACCAGGAACCAATAAACACAATAGCTACGACCTAGAAAATGTTGCAGTAGTCTCAACTCTGGTCTACACAACCTGAAAAATGCTATGGTAGCAAACCTCCCCCGAGTCTACGCTACAAGGAACCAACGTTTTAGTGTTCAAAACCAGGAACTGAAGCACAGATTACCAGTGAAGGTCTTCTGCCAATGTAAGGAACCAGCCTTAGGAAAACAAGAAGTAGCAGAAGGAGCCTGCATCCCTAAGGCCATGTGAAGCCATTTTGGCTCTTGCCCTTCAATGGTTATCTTGGGAATTAATAAACATCCTTACTATTTAAACCAAATGGGAGACACCTGGGTGGCTCCTGTGTTAAGCGGATGCCTTTGGCTCAGGTCATGATCCCAGAATCATGGGATCAAGCCCCACTTGGGGCTCCCTGCTGGGCGGGAAGCCTGCTTCTCCCTTTCCCATTCCCCCTGCTTGTGCTCCCTCTCTCGAGGTGTCTCTCTCTGTCAAATAAATAAATACAATCTTTAAAAAAAATTTTTTTAAACCAAATGGAGTTACCAGCCAGCTCTTGGTTTCCACTCAGGTCACAATCTCAGGGGCCTGGCATCCAGCCCGGTGTCAGAGTTCATCTTGAGTGGGGAGTCTGCTTCAGGATTCTCTCTCTATCTCTCCATAAATATCTGTTTAATTGGCACATGTATAAACTCACTAACTTGTTTGACAGGTGAATTGTGTATTATAATATTAAAAAAAGCTGTTATAAGTGAAAACCCAACCCTCCAAAAATTTTTGTAGAAGTCAATTTAATTTTCAACATATTCTCACATTTACCAAAGGCAAAAGACTATATTTTCAAACACCAATTGTATTAGAATTCAAAGGAACTTAAGATGACAGTCTTCCATTTAAGGTGTATTGTTTAGCAATATCTAACACAGCAGATATTTCAATCTTAACTACATGGTCAGTAAAAAAACAAAACAATGACATATCAGATAAAGGGCTAGTATCTAAAATCTACAAAGAGCTTAGCAAACTCAACACCCAAAGAACAAATAATCCAATCAAGAAATGGGCAGAGGACATGAACAGACATTTCTGCAAAGAAGACATCCAGATGGCCAACAGACACATGAAAAAGTGCTCCATATCACTGGGCATCAGGGAAATACAAATCAAAACCACAATGAGATACCACCTCACACCAGTCAGAATGGCTAAAATGAACAAGTCACGAAATGACAGATGCTGGCGAGGATGCGGAGAATGGGGAACCCTGCTACACTGTTGGTGGGAATGCAAGCTGGTGCAACCACTCTGGAAAACAGTATGGAGGTTCCTCAAAAAATTGAAAATAGAGCTACCTTATGACCCAGCAATTGCACTACTGGGTATCTATCCTAAAGATACAAACGTAGTGATCCAAAGGGGCACGTGTACCCGAATGTTTATAGCAGCAATGTCCACAATAGCCAAGTTATGGAAAGAACCTAGATGTCCATCAACAGATGAATGGATAAAGAAGATGTGGTATATATATACGATGGAATACTATGCAGCCATCAAAAGAAATGAAATCTTACCATTTGCGATGACATGGATGGAACTAGAGCGTATTATGCTTAGCGAAATAAGTCAACTGGAGAAAGACAACTACCACATGATCTCCCTGATATGAGGAAGTGGAGATGCAACGGGGGTGGGAGTTAAGGTGGTAGGAAAAGTAAAAATGAAAGAAGATGGGATCGGGAGGGAGAAAAACCAAAAGAGACTCTTAATGTCATAAAACAAACTGAGGGGGTGGGGGGAAGAGGGGTTGGGTGAGGGTGGTGGGGTTACATCATATGTTTAAATAAAGCTTAAATAAAGTAAAAAAAAAAAAAAAACAAAAAACAAAACACAATCAATATATTGATCAGTAAGTATACTCCTGGGCATTTATTCTAAAGAAAGACAAACGTTCTATGTTCACACAAAAACCTTTACCTATGTGTTTCTAGCAGCTTTATCTGATCATAGCCCAAAACTGAAAACAACTCCAATACCCTTCAATGGGTGGATATTACAGCTGCAGTACGTCCACAGCTTGGAGTACCACTTAAGAGTAAAAAGGGAGGGGCGCCCGGGTGGCTCAGTGGGTTAAAGCCTCTGCCTTCAGCTCGGGTCATGATCCCAGGGTCCTGGGATCGAGCCCCATGTCGGGCTCTCTGCTTGGCAAGGAGCCTGCTTCCTCCTCTCTCTCTGCCTGCCTCTCTGCCTACTTGTGATCTCTGTCAAATAAATAAATAAAATCTTAAAAAAAAAAAAAGAGTAAAAAGGGATTAACTACTAATACACACAATTTGAATGCACCTTAAATAAATTATGATTAAGTGAAAAATAAATCCACTCTTAATGTGTAACATATATATGACTCCATTTACAAAACCCTGAGATGACAAAAATCACTGAAGAGAGGCCAGATGAGTGGTTGCCAAAGTGGCTGGGAGGAGAGGATGGGACTGTAGGGATTCTTGTGATGGGCTTATTCTGTATCTTTACTGTGATGGTGGCATTACAAGCTACATGTATGGTAACATTACCTACAACTAAATACACATACACACACTCTCTTTCTCTCTCACTTCCTCTACCTGACAACACCATAGATAGGTCTAAGTAAAACTTGGGAATTTAAATAAAGTCTGGATTGTGTCAGTGCCAATTTTCTGGATGTGTTACTGTTTCCTACAGTCATTCATGACGTGATCACCGGGAAAAACAGGAGAACAGTTATAGGAGATGTGAGATGTCTCTAGTATTTCTTACAACTGCATATAAATCTACAAATATTTCAAGATAAAGTTTTTTTAAAGTTAAAAAATTTCAACATAGTATATTTGCACTGCTACCTCCACAGAATACCAATAGCTCACATATTCTGAGGCTGCATCACGTTTTAAGTCTTGCAATATATGACTCTTTTTTATGGGGTATAAACCTTCTGCACAGCAGACCAAAGAAAAGGGATTTCAATCGATCATTAACTACTGATTCTTAAACACCAGAGAACAAACACAGGAAAGAAATTCAGCACTGAAAACTTCTATATCAAGCTGCAAAAAACAATCTCTAGAGGTGGATTTTAAATTTAACCAAAAAACCCTGGAACAATCTCTTCAATCAGAAAGGTATGGTACAGATGAAGCCATGCCTTCGAGATTGTAGGACACACAAAAAGGCATACCCTTCATTATTAATTCCAAGTTTACCAAGTCAGTTCAAATCACCAACCTAGGTTCTTAGCACCTGGACACCTTCAACTCCCATCTGATAGGATACCTGGTTAGTGGAAAGAATGATCACAATAAACTGCTTATACTTCAGTCTTTTGGGAGCCCGATTTCATCTTCATCTCTCAACTCTGCATAAAGCATGCAAAGCTATCCCCTTTCCATCTGGTGACCTACTGATGGCACCCAGCAAGCCTTCAAATGCAATGGACAGCTGCCAGAAAGCGGAGGGCTGAGAGTAAAGGATTCCAGAAGCCTTCCTTTCCATTTCAAGGTAAAAAGCAACAGTAAAGGAGCCATCTGAAAACTGTAGTGTCATTGCCTGACACTTATAAAAGAAAGAAAAAGAAGATGGGCACATACTGTGGTCCTTTTGCACCCTGAAATTACAGATAACAAGACAAAGAACAGAAAACATGAGAAGAGACTATGAAGGCACCAAAAGAAAGGAACACCAGAGTTCAAATTATAACTCAGGAAACAATGTCCAGAAGACTAAACCTTCTTAACATTCCAATACAGTTAACAAACAGAGAAGGATTTCAACCAGCTACAAACATACAAAAAGCACTTGGCGAATGACTTGGAAATACTGCCAACATTCGTTTACTTCCTCTCTTTAGTTTTTAATTTTACTCTTTGTATAGCCTCTTTTTAAAAATTTTGTTTGTTTTTATTTAATTTCTTTTCAGTGTAACAGAATACATTTTTTATGCACCACACACATTGCTCCATGCTATGTGCCCTCCATAATACCCACCACCAGGCTCCTTCAACCTCCCACCCCCCACCCCTTTAAAACCCTCAGAATGTTTTCCAGAGTCCATAGTCTCTCATGGTTCATCTCCCCCTCCAATTTCCCTCAACTCCCTTATCCTCTCCATCTCCCCATGTCTTCTGTGTTATTTGTTATGCTCCAGTGAAACCATATAATTGACTCTCTCTGCTTGACTTATTTCACTCAGCATAATCTCTTCCAGTCCTGTCCATGCTGATACAAAAGTTGGGTATTCATTCTTTCTGATGGAGGCATAATATCCATAGTGTATATGGACCACATCTTCCTTATTCATTCATCCACTGAAGGACATCTTGGTTCTTTCCACAGTTTGGTGACCGTGGCGATTGCTGCTATGAACATTGGGGTACAGATGGCCCTTCTTTTCACTACATCTGTATCATTGGGGTAAATACCCAGTAGGGCAATTGCAGGGCCACAGGGAAGCTCTATTTTTAATTTCTTAAGGAATCTCCACACTGTTCTCCAAAGTGGCTGCACCAACTTGCATTCCCACCAACAATGTAAGAGGGTTCCCATTTCTCCACATCCTCTCCAACACACGGTGTTTCCTGTCTTGCTAATTTTGGCCATTCTTACTGGTGTAAGGTGGTATCTCAATGTGGTTTTGATTTGAATCTCCCTGATGGCTAGTGATGAACATTTTTTCATAAGTCTGATAGCTGTTTGTATGTCTTCATTGGATAATTGTCAGTTCATGTCTTGTGCCCATTTTTTGACATGATTATCTGTTTTGTGTGTTGAGTTTGAGAAGTTCTTTACAGCTCCTGGATATCAGCCATTTCTCTGTACTGTCATTTGCAAATATCTTCTCCCATTCCATGGGTTGCCTCTATGTTTTGTTGACTATTTCCTTTGCTGTGCAGAAGCTTTTGATATTTGAGGTGGATTTCTTATATGCAGATATAATTGGGTTTCTTTTTTGTAAATATTGTAGTCTTTGCCTTTTTAAAAAGACCGTTTCGGTTATTATGATTATTGATATGATTTCTTTTAAATCTGTCTTGCTATTTGTTTTCTGTTTTTCCCACCCATCCTCTTTCCTCTTTTCTACTACTGTCTTTGGCTTAGTTGTTTTTTGTTGTTGTTGTTGTTGTTGTTGTTTTTTAATCCAGTTTATATAATTTCTTCTTAGCTATAACTCTCTGGTTTTAGTTGTTCCTTTAGTATATATCTAAGATTATCTTCCAGATTCTTTCCATATCTAGTTGACCACTGAACAACTTGGGGATTAGGGGTGCCAGCCCCACATAGAGTTGAAATCCAAATATAACCTAAGAGTCCCCCAGAACTTACATACTGTCAGCCTACTGTTTACAGGAAGACTTACCAATAACATAAGCAGTCAGTTAACATATTATGTATGCTGTATATATTATACAGTGTACAATGTGATGAAGTAAGGAAAGAAAATACTAAGAAAATCATAAGGAAGAGAAAATAACATTTATAGTATTTTTTCTACCATGTATTTTTTGAAAAGAAAACCACTTGTAATTGGACCCATGCAGTTCAAACTGTGTTGTTCAAGGGTCCTCTGTAGTATAAGAGTACAAGTATGCTGCTACTTTCCTGTACCTAGCCTTTCTGCTGTTAGTGCTGTTGTAATCCTCCATAAGAGAATTTTTATATAGTCAGTTATCTATTAAAGAGATTGCAAAATATAAAAGAAGAAATCTTTTCTATTTTCCACATACCTAGCACTTCTGGTGTTCTTCATTCCTTTGTGTAGAGCCATATTTCCATGTGGTAATGTTTTTCTTCTGCCTGATGGACTTCCTGTAACATAGTTATAGTTTGAGTCTGCCAGTGATTGATTCTTTTATTTTTTATTTCTCAGTTTTTATTTTGCTTTTCTTCTGATAACAGCTTTTTGAGGATACAATGCATATATATACAGTTCATCTATTTAAAGTGTGCAGTTCATTGGTCTTTAGTATATTGGCAGAATTATGAACTGTGGCCTCATTTCATCACCCTCAAAAGGAATCCCCTGGGTTTTTCCCCCACTCCCAAGGCACACAGCCATCCCCAGTCCCAGGGAACCCCTGATAAACTCTCTCTCTAAAGATTTGGGGTACTGGGTATTCTGTATAAATGGAATCAGATGACATGTGTCTCTTGTGACTAGGCCCTTTCGCTACCATCATGTTTCTAAGGCTTATCTTGGAAACATATATGTTGTAGCATGTATCAGGACCTACTCCTGTGAATAGCCAAATAATATTCCATTGTATAGGTAAACCACCTTTTGGCTATTAATGAATAATGCTGCCATGAACATTAGTGTACACAGTTTTGTATGGATATATGTTTTAATTTCTCTGGGATATACTCTTAGTTTGGGATATAGGCTTGAAGTGTAGGCTGTTTTCCAAAGTGGCTGCACCATTTTGT
>ML109230.1:0-35777 GCA_003697995.1 Taxidea taxus jeffersonii
GGGGGCGGACCTGGGGGGGAGGGTCCATCACCGCTGGGGGCGGACCTGGAGGGGGAGGGTCCATCCCTGCTCGGGGCGGACCTGGGGGGGAGGGGTGACCCGTTGGCTTCGGGTCCCGGCCCGTCCCCCCACCCCGAGCAGCTCCAAACGCCCGCGTAGACCCTTCCGCTCAACCCGGAACCTCCCCGCCGCCCTCTCCTGGAGCTGCCCGGAGCTCTCACTCCTCCGCCCCGCGGGGCCGCCCCTTCCGGGCCTGGCCGGAAGGGACGCGCCGTGCCCCGGAAGTGCCCCTGGAGCGGCGGCGGAAGCGGCGGCGCAATGGCGGCGGCGGCCCCGGCGCCCGAGGCCTGGCCCGAGCTGGAGCTGGCGGAGCGCGAGCGGCGGCGCGAGCTGCTGCTGACGGGGCCCGGGCTGGAGCAGCGGGTGCGCGCGGCGGGCGGGCGGCTGCCGCCGCGGCTCTTCACGCTGCCGCTGCTGCACTACCTGGAGGTGAGCGGCTGCGGGAGCCTGCGCGAGCCGGGCCCGGGCCTGGCGCAGGGCCTCCCGCAGCTGCACAGCCTCGTGCTGCGGCGCAACGCGCTGGGGCCCGGCCTGAGCCCGGAGCTCGGCCCGCTGCCCGCGCTGCGCGTGCTCGACCTGTCGGGCAACGCCCTGGAGGCGCTGCCGCCGGGCCAGGGCCTGGGCCCCGCCGAGCCGCCGGGCCTCCCGCAGCTGCAGAGCCTCAACCTCAGCGGCAACCGGCTGCGCGAGCTGCCCGCCGACCTGGCGCGCTGCGCCCCGCGCCTGCAGACCCTCAACCTCACGGGCAACCGCCTGGACTCCTTCCCCGCCGAGCTCTTCCGCCCCGGCGCGCTGCCGCTGCTCAGCGAACTGGCGGCCGCCGACAACCGCCTGCGGGAGCTCAGCCCGGACATCGCGCACCTGGCCTCGCTCAAGGTCAGCGGGGAGCTGCGGGCGGGCGGGGGCCCTGGAGCCGCGGCGGGGCGGGGAGGGAGCCGGGGCCTGCAGCCTCCGAGCCCGGCCGGGGTCTCCAGCCTCCGAATCGGGCCGGGGTCTCCTGCCTCCCAGCCGGGCCGGGGCCTGCATGCTCCGAGCACCCTGCGGCCCGCTGCTGGGCGGGAGTGGGCAGGTGCCGTGCCCCCGTCGGAGCAGGCCAGCAGCACAGCCCCACCTGTAAGTGTCTCTGGCTCCAGACATTTGTGACCGCGGCGGGCGGGCGGGAGGCGGCCGCAGGTGTCCGCACAGTTCCGCTCGCTGATTTCGCCCACCGTGTTTCCCTCCCCAGGGAAGAGATTGTTAGTCTGTTCAGAGGCCGGAGGGGGCTGCCGGCAGTCCACAGGTGCTTCGGGTTTTCCTCTGGACCCCACTGTCCAGGAGCTGCTTACCTCCCCCTCCCCAGGCCCCAGCATAATGCAGGCCGATAGGTGCCCCTTAAGGCTGCAAAGAGGACTGGGGGAGATGGACACTGCCCGGCCACACCCACATCCAGCTCAGAGGCCCCTGCGGAGCACTGCCTCTCCCGTCTTCCCTTCATCCTCAACAAGGCAGATTTGTGGTTCTTCTTCCTGCTAGTTTTCATTCTTTTAATGCAGACTTTGTCAACAATAAAGTACTGGCTTGTGTCAGCCAAGGTTACCTTCGAGGTATCGTCTGCTCATCTCGCAAGTCCATCTGTCTGCACAGATCTGAGTGCTTGTGTGCATGTGTGTGTGCAGTGAGGACAGGAGTGCCTCGTGCTTGCTGGCGTCTGCAGACGAGGCTCTGGGGGTGACGCCGGGGCACTCTGGTTGTCCAGGGCTGGAGGCTTCGCTTTGTGGCTGACGTGTGACAGACCCCATACCACCTCGTGTGCTTGCTGATTCCTCCCATCTGTCCGATCTCGGCTGCCCAGAAGGTCCGTGTACCAGCCGCGTAGCTGAGCACAACATCAGTTGCTCTGTTTCTCTCCAGATCTGGAATGTCTTCCCGGCGGTTAGGTTTGTTTTGAATGGTTTCTACTACGTGTGCCCACCAGTGACATCCTTGGCCTTCACCATCCCGACACCGTGTCCCGACACCGTCATTCGGGGGATGTCTTCCCTGCCGCACCCCCACTCGCTGTTGCTAGGCTCCCGTCGATCTCTTTACCTGAAGAGGCCGTCCGTGTCGCGGAGGATGTGGTGCCAGAGCTGGTTGAAATCCCTTTGGGGTTTAGATGTCCTCCAGGGGCCTTTCTGCAGTGACACCCCCTTGAGCAGTGCCGCGAGAACCGTGGGAAGCAGCGTTGCCGCATACACTGGGGTTGTGTGTACAGACATCTTGTTCCTGCTTTTGCTGTGGGAAGGCTGGGGTGCAGAAAACTGAGCTCAGAAGCAGGAGTGTGGGCCCCCCAGCATCTGGTGGCCGTGCCGCTGACTCCTGCACTGTGTCCTTGCCTGTGGGAGACTTGCAGGAAAGCCACGGTGCCGTGAACGGGGAGGACTACCAGACTGGGCCAGAACCGCAACAGTTGTCCCATGTGCTGCGGGTCTCCGCCCGGGGCTGGCTTGCTCACGGGTGCCACTGGTCAGCGGGCGGTGGGTCGGGCCTGGGCTCCGCTGCGACACTCCAAAGACTGCACTCTGTCCGGGATGTCCTGGCGCCGCTCCCGGCCCAGCAGGCTAGTCCACTTCTCATGAGGCAGCTCAGGGCTCCTGAGAGCATGACTGCAAGAAGACTCCGGAAGGTGCAGGCTTGGAGCTGGCAGCCTGGCGTCCCCACTACCCCTGGCAGGTGAAGTGAGCCAATCCCCGTCCACATCCCTGGGGAGACATCACATGGTTCCCTCGGAGCCACCAGAGCAGCCGCACACATGCCTCTGCTTGTCCTTCTCCTCACTTCCCAAGTGGGGAGACAAGTGCCTTGGTTTGCCCCCCCACCCGCCCCAGGTGCCCCAGGAACTGCCCCAGGCGGTGGACCCAGACCCTCCTCCCCACTCTGCCCACCAGTGACAAGGGAGCCCAGGAGAAAACGGAGGACTCACCGTGCCCAGCCTCACCGCTGCTCAGCCACCTGACTGAGCCGGGTTCCGTGGGCGTCCTGGTGTCTGGCCATTCAGCGGGGCGCCCCACGAGAGGCCCCAGAACGTGGGGAGGGGCTTCTCTCCGGGGGCATCTGTCCTTGCACTGGGCTTCTGTCACCTGTGGGACTCAGCTGCCAGGGCGGTGGTGGCCAAGGAAGGCGGCCCTCACGTCACCCCTCCCTGCATCACAGGTGACGGGTTGTGTTCTGCCCAGCCTGGGCTGACAGATGTCCCTAGGGGTTTCCCCCTCCCCCCGCACCCACTGGTGCCCGCGCCCATTGGGGCCGCCCAGGTCACTCACAGGTGGGAGTCCCCTGTGGTCCGGCTTCACAGAGAAGTTATACTCGGATTGTGAGGCTCCTGTCCAGTGCCCAGACACCAGTTTAGGAGTCCTTCCCCCGTGGCCACGGCGGTGATGGGCCACTCGGTGCCTGGGCAGGGTCTGGGTCCCCCCGCTGGGCATGCCCGCTGGAACAAAGACGGTTCCTAGCTCCCCTCTGGAGGTGGCCGAGGTGGCGTGTTAGTCCCAGGGTCGCACAGCTAGGATTTAGGACCCCCTCCCCAGCACACGGCCCTGCAGCGGTGATGTTCCCGGAGGCACTCAGTGGCCACGGCCAGCCCAGACATCTGTGTGACCTGCAGGAAGGGGGTAGATGGGGTCTTTGTGAGTCGGCTCCAGGCAGCAGGCAGGTTTCGGGGCGCCTGTCGTGTGCAGTTAATTCCGCTCCGTGTTTCCTAGCGGTGGGGGTTGGCGCAAAGAGTGTGAGCTGGGCTTCCGGGCCAGAGACCTGCCTTCCTGCAGGAGGTGAGCTCCGCGCCGTTGTTCCCCGTCCCCCCGGGGCTCCTCCGACGCTCCCTCGCTCCCTTAGTGTTCTTTTCCAGGCGCGAAACCCCACTGAGTCTGCTGCTCTTACCTGCCAGGGCCCACATCACCACAGGCCCCAACCTCCAGAACCCCAAGCTGCCACCTCCCCTCCTGCCCACATTCCTGAGGGGCCCTCTGGGCTCTGATCGCTGCCCCAGCTTGCTGCTCTGAGATGTTTACGATGTGCTCATTGCCCCCGAGAGAAGCCCCCCAACCCGGGACCCTCACACTGTTGGCCACTGGGGTGGGGGCAGCGGCCAGTGAGGCTCAGCCTCGCGTCCTCACTGCTCTTCCTCTGCTGCCGGCACATGGCATCCACCTGGCCAGCCTGTTCCATGCAGCAGTGATGGTGACCCCAGTGGAGCCCTCAGGCTGGCCAAAGCCCATCAGACAGTGTGGTGGATCCCAGAGCTGGTGTGTGCGGGTAGAGCTACGGACAGGCCACGCCAGACTTGACCTCAGAACGCCAGCCCCTTGCTGTGGCTCACGAGCCCGGATGGTGGGGACCTGGAAGGGCTCTCATGTTGTCCATCTCCCCCACCCTTCCCAGTCCCCTTTGGGTGAAGAAAAAGGCCTGGTGAGGCACAAAATGGCCACAGGTGTAGGAAATCGCATTGCCCACAGCCCCTTGGGACCTCTTGGTTCCCCCCCCCCCCCCCAGGGTGACCGACGGCCAGGTCTGGCTTCCTCTCTTCGTCCCCGGTCCTGAGTGCAAGACAGAAGCCTGTTCGAGCTGCTTGCTCTCTCCTGAGCTCTGGCAGAGGCTCCTCAGCGACATTAGGCACTGGCCCGGCTGTGACACTCTGCGCGGACTCTCCCCCCGTCTCAGCAGCCACAGGATAGCCTCATCCACAGTGGGGGTTGGACTTGTTCCCTCCGCCAGCCGAGCAGACGGCCTCTTCTGGATCACCAGAGCCCCTGTTCCCTTCTCAGTTCGTGACAGAGTCTGTCACCAGTGTGGCTGGGCCTGTTAGTCCCGGTCAGGCTCAGGACTGGAGTGGCGCATGTGCTGTGTGTGCGTGGGGCCGGGGGGACAGTCGGGGGAGGCACCCCCAGCACTGGGCACACAGGCCCCCTCTGCTCCAGAGCTCTCCCCAGGCCTCCGCCACTTGTCGCCTCACTTTCCCTGTGCTCCTTGCAGCAGACCGGCTAACGGGCTTTCTCCCATGGCTGCCCCATCTGGTCTCCCCTGGGCTCCCCACTGCCCCAGGAGGAGAACGAGAACGGCCGTCTGTGCGCAGTGCCCCACGCCGTCTGGGCCACGGGTCCCGCTGACACAGGCATGCTGGGAAGAGACGGGGCGGTGGCTGGCCTCTTCCTGGGGGTCCTGTCCTCACCACAGCTACGGAAGGGGAAGCAGAGGCCCTACACCAGCCCCTGCACTAGCAGACGGCTCCGTTAGTGTCCCTCCTGCCCCGCCCGGCTCTGGCGAGATGGCCCCGCAAGGGGGCTGTTTGGGTGGTTTCCGTCATCTCAGCGCGTGCGAGGCCAGCCGTGCGTTTTGTCAGAGCCGGGTCCCTCGCAGTGCTGGAAGCTGCTTCCGCGTGGGCCGTAGGGCGTCACGAGCCTCTTCTCAGCGCACACAGCAGTGGCACCGCACCCTCTCCAGGTCAGGGCTGGGGGCGGAGAGCGCAGGCCAGCCCGAGCCGAGCCGCCGTGGGCGGAGTTGGGGCGCCGCGTCGTGTTGCCGGGGCCGTGTATGTCCCTGCGAAGCGTCCTGCCTGTTACTCGTGCCGCGTTCGTTCTTTTCAACTCGCTTAGAGAACACGGGGAACATGTTTCTCATCTCAGGTGCTTATCTGTTCGTAACCACGTGTTTCCCTCGTCCGGAGCTCCTTTCTCTGTCCCCTTAGTCCGTCGGGATAGTTGTCACCACAAGGAACCTTGCAGGGAGCAGGAGGTGTTCCCGGGGGGCTGTTGGCAGCCGTCACTGCCGGCCGTGCGCTCGCGGTAGCAGGAGTCAGTCTGGGCGCAGAGCTGGGGGCAGGCCACGTGGGGTGGGGCGCTGCTCCGGGGGGCGGTGTGTGACCACGCACCCTCTGTCTCCCTCCCAGACGCTGGACCTCTCCAACAACCAGCTCAGCGAGGTCCCGGCAGAGCTGGCTGACTGCCCCAAGCTCAAGGAGGTCAATTTCCGGGGAAACAAGCTGACGGACCGGCGGCTGGAGAAGATGGTCCACGGCTGCCAGACCAAGTCCATCCTGGAGTACCTGCGAAGCGGAGGCCGCGGCGGCGGGCGGGGCAAGGGCAAGGCCGATGGGCCCGAGAAGGAAGAGGCCCGCAGGAGGCGGCGCGAGAGGCGGAGGAGGGAGAGTGGCGAGGGGGAGGAGGAGGAGGTGGACGACGCCAGCAGGCTGCTGCTCCGGGTCATGCACGTGTCTGAGAACCCTGCCCCGCTGACCGTGCAGGTCAGCCCCACGGTCGGGGACGTGCGGCCGTTCATCGTGGGGGCCGTCGTGAGAGGCATGGACCTGAAGCCTGGGAACGCGCTCCGGCGGTTCCTCTCCTCCCAGGTCGGTGCCCACGCGCGGCGGGCGGGCGAGGCACTGGGGCTGGTGCACAGAGCGGGCGGAGCTGGGCCTCAGTGGCAGGAATGGGTGCTGCCTGCCCGTCCGCAGACACCTCTCCGGCCCGGCCTTGTTTCTGTTGCACTGGGAGATCGGTGTTCCCGGGTTTCTGAGGTCTTGGCGATTTCCTCGTTTCTGTAGTGAGTTACACAGTTCCCCACACGGCGGTATGGAAGCAGTCAGGTCTTGCAGCTGTTCCCACGCCGGACGAACATCCTGATTTGTTTTCCGGTGCAGATTGCCCAGCTTTTAATGTAGAAGCCCCATCTTTGATGTTTGCAGACCCCGCAGCGTGGCCTGTGGGGGGTGACGCAGCTCTCCCCGAGTCCGGGTCTCGTGCGCTCCCAGCCAGGAGTTTAGAACTCAAACGTCCGTGTTCTCAAGAGAAGCTTTTTAGGCGTGTTGCCGTTTGCTCAGGCTCACATTCTAGTTCAGGGAGGGTTCTCTGAAGTCTCAGATCCTCCCTTACAGAAGAAGAAAGTCTGCCCCTGAACAGATAGGACAGTTTCCCGGTGAGGGATCCACAGGGTGTGTTTGGGCCGGGGAGGCAGCACAGGCACTTGGGCGCTGAGCCCCGGGGTCTGGCGTTGCAGACAAAGCTCCACGAGGACGTCTGTGAGAAGAGGACAGCGGCCACCATCGCGACCCACGACCTCCGGGCCGTGCGCGGGCCCCTGCTCTATACCACGCGCCCGCCACAGGACCTCAAGGTGCTGTCCATGCTCCCTCCGTTCGCGCTGTTTCTTTGCAGTGTCCAGGGACACGGCCGCGCTTGTGGCGGTGCCTGTGCTCTGAGGCAGGTGGGACGCCGCCCCGGCGAGCACTCCGAGTCACACACGGCCGCGTTGGTAGTTGGCTTGGAAGTCAGCTCATCGGAGGAGGCAGTGATTAGGGAGTGGTTTCCTGCATTTCCTCAGCCTCCACCAACACTGTGGCTTGTGGACTGATTGCAGAACCCCTCGTTTGGAGTGGACGCGCGTGAGCTTCGTTTGTCGGAGCCCCTCCCCGGGTCTGTTACTCCCTGAGGCGCACCAGGGTTCCCCGGGGCCGCCATGGCCCTGGTGCCCAGCGGCATGCCGGGCCTGACCGCCGCCGGCCCCTGCCCCTCCCATCTTGGCCTTTCAGGGGCCACAGGCCTGGGAGATGCCGTCACGTGTGGCGGGCTGAAGGTTAAGCTCAGCCTGGAGAGAACCGGCGTGGGTGGCAGGCAGGTCCCTGAGGGGCCTCCAGGGGCCCCGTGTGCTCACCCTGCCGTCACAGGAGAATGGAGGGGGAGCCGAGGGGACGCTGAGCCGATGGGCACATGAGTGGAGGACTGGCGGTGGCTGTAAGGGGCGCCTGTTTCCATCTGAGCTCACCACCAGGTGTTCACCCCACAGATCGTGCCCTTGGGGCGCAAAGAAGTCAAGGCCAAGGACCTGGTGCGGCAGTTGCAGCTGGAGGCCGAGGAGCACAGGAAGCAGAAGAAGAGGCAGAACTTGTCGGGCCTACACAGGTCAGCGAGCCTCCCTCCGGCACCCGCCCCGCGGGGCAGCTCCGACCTCGCCCCCAGGCTGCCCTAACTTGCGATTTGCCCTTACGGGTGTTAAATGAAACCTCGCAGACTTCGTTCCCTGTGCTGCTGGGATTCCGCACAGGTCAGCAGGACCGTGGCAGACGGTCTCTGCTCTGGCGGAGCTGGGGCTCAGACACTGCTTTGAGGGGAAGAGGCTTTGTTAAGCATGCGGGCCCCTCATCTGGAGGGACGGGGGTCCTCCTGCCCAAACCACATGCACGGGGACAGGGGAGGGCAAAGGCGGTCACCCTGATGACAAAGCCGTCCGGCCGACAGCGTCTCGTGCACATCCCCCGCGGCTGGGGTGGGGTATGGGTGGCCCACTGCCCTGGACCCACGTGCACGCGGACTTCAGCACATCCTCCTCCCAGGCTCTGAGACCCTGATCTCCCACGGATCCGTCTCAAGAGCTGGCATCAGTCCGGTGTTCCCATAGTTACGCCTCTGCGTCTCCTGCCCCGCAGATACCTGCACTTACTGGATGGGAAGGAGACTTACCCCTGCCTTGTGGATGCGGATGGCGACGTGATTTCTTTCCCACCGATAACCAACAGTGAGAAGACGAAGGTAAGGCTGCGCCTGTGCAGTCCCTGTGTTGGGGGCTGTGGCATGTCCCATCCGCCCCTGGACCGTGCGGGCGCCGAGCCAGTGTCTCTGTCCTGCGTGGTGCCGCGCCTCTCCTCTGTTTGGGAAGGGGACGGGCCTGGTTGGCGTGGCACCGTTTTTCGTAGGTTTTTTCTCCGGGCACTTGCTGATGTCTCTAGTAACTTTATTCTTCTCTGAAACTCTTCGGATTTAAGATTAAGAAAACAACTTCTGATCTGTTTTTGGAAGTAACAAGTGCTACGAGTCTGCAGACCTGTAAGGAGGTCATGGATGCCCTCGTGCTGGTGAGTCCGTCCTTCCATCCAGTTGGCACTCTGGCCCCGAGAGACGGTCGGCGCACCCTCCGCATTCCCACCGCCCTTCACACCCCTCTGGTCGCCTCTGAAATGGTGTTTTTCCTTTGCAGAAAATGGCAGAAATCAACAAGTACACGCTAGAAAATAAAGAGGACGGATCCCTTTCAGATCCTGACGCTGACACGGTCTCCGGGCAGCCCCCGGGTCCCAGTGCTAGCTCAGGTGCTGAAAAGGCCGGGAGTGCCCCACTGGTGGTGGAGCAGGTCCGGGTGCTGGACGAGGACGGGCACCTGAAGGTGGTGTACCCCTCCAAGACGGACCTGGGCCTCACCGCGCCCCACCTGACCGTGATCCGCTGAGCCCTGGCGCACCCGCCAGCCGGCCGCGTGGGTCCTCAGCTCTGCCTGTTGTTTGGATGTTAAATCACTCGTTCCTCTCCCCGGGGGTGTGTAAGACCCACGGCTCCCGTGTGGCCGTCCAGCCAGTCGGTCCTGCCATAGCCACACCACGTTGCCATGGACTTGAATCGTTTTGCCTTTCCACCGCAAACTGTATACTGAGGCTTTTTACAAAATTCTCAGATATCAGAGTTAAATGTTCAAGACGTTCTGAAATCATGTGAACTCAGCCAATACCTTTATTCAGGGGAAAAAAGACATGGTTTGGCCTGGATGTTCAGCCCTAAACTGGGAACCTAAACGAAGTGCGTTTCAGTGGGCTGCGCCAGCTTTGGAAACCTCAGCGTGCCGGGGCTGCCGCCTCGAGATGTGGACAAACATCCCATCCCTAACTAGTTGGCCCCAACCCAAATCGTCCTCCTTTATGAAAAAAATATCTTTTAGGTGACTCTAGAATTGGCAGCAGCATTTTTTTCTTGCTCTTGTGGTTGGATGCGTTACGGTTAGAGCCACAGGGCCACCCCCGCGGCCCGGAGGGAGGAGCCGACGTCAGAACATGCAGCTCGGGGCTCGCGCGTGGTACCCTGTCGTGGACTCAGCTTCCGGACGGGCCCTTCTGCCCTTCGCCAGCTCACGGACAGACGGGTGGTGTCCGCAGAAGGCGAAGTTGGAAGCCAGCAACCGCAAAGCAGGGCCAAGTGAATGGTTCTTCAGTGTTTTGTGTTTTGGGTGATTTCCAGTTTTGAATGTCTTGGGCCCCACACCCATGGCGTGAGTGTGTGTTTCTGCGTGCCAGTGCACGCGCACCCTTCCCTGGAACCCGAGGCCCCAGCCGGCCACGGGGTGGGGCGTTCACTGACCTCCCTGCTCGGTGGCCTGGCTGGGTTACAAGACACCGACTCACTGGCTTTTGGTATTTAGTGACCCCGTCGGTGTCACGATCTGTGACCTGCGAGAGACAGTTCCTGTGTCTGACTTGGGGAGCGTTTGTGGGAGGCTCACTGAACCCGTGCATTTAGGCATCAAAAGTGGACACGGGGAAGAAGGGAGCTCATGGAGGCATGAGGTTCTCCCAGAGCTCAGCCAGGCCACTTTCGAGGACCCAGCACGGCTCTCCTGACATCTCCAGGCCCTCCCCTCGGTCCCTAGGCTGAAGGTGTGCCAGATGGTGGCTTTTCCTTGTCTTGTTAACCCCAAACCTACCTGACATCTGCACTGGTGGTTCTGGCTCGTCATGTCACGAGCCCTGGGCTCTCAGGCGGTGACTGCCGTGGGTGGGCTGGTTGGCGTGGGTCTGCGGCTGGGCAGGTCTCGCCGACGTGGGCAGAACTGCCGGCCTGGTGCCTTTCCATCTCAGCCCAACCCTGTGTGAGGTGTGCAGATCCGCTGAACTTACCACCAGAAACCAGACATCCTTTCTCTTTGCCGGTCCAGCCCGCTAATAACAGTCCCTTAATAAAAACATCTGCGTTCTTCCCCAGCGAATCCTTCCTAGGCAGTATTTCAGGGCAGTGTCTGGGGGGAAACAGAGGACCTGAACTCCCCCTTGCCAGCAAAAAAGCAAGAGGCACTTAATGATCACACGGGCTCTGCCCAGGGAGACTGCTGGACCCTCCAGGCCTGGAGCGGGAGCTGGACCCCCTCGCAGGGGCATCTGTCCCCAGCAGGTCTCATTCATGAGTAGTATGTGGGAGGAACGATCGCCTGACAACTCAGCAGGGGGCTGCCCCCCTCCCTGGCCAGAGCCCTGGGGCCCACACCTGACAGAGGCAACTCACAAAGTGGTTTGTGGCCTGAGGGCCTCTGCCTGCAGCCTCCCTGCACAGCAGCCCGGCTGCTGGTGGATCCCACGGCAGGGGACACGCGCGTGCGCCAGGGAGCTGCCAGTGCCTCCTGCCTTGTCCTGACACCTGCTGGGCCTCGGGGTGCATGGAGCATGAAGGCCGGGTCTTGATGGCTTTTGTCATCAGCTGTAGCACATGAGGTGTCCCTCTCAAGCCAAGGAAGACCCACGGGGATCACTGGGCAGTGCTGGGCTGAGCTGGAGGGTCTGAGGACACCGTCCCAGGACTGGTTCCCCATAGTGCCCCTCGAATGTGGACCACATGTGCTTGCTGTCCCCACCTGCTCTGTCTTCCCTCCTTGCTGTGCTCAGGCCCTGCTCCCAGCCCCTCTGGTCTGACCTGTCCCACATTCCGCCTGGGGCTGCTGGGCGTTCTGGAAGTGGGCGGGGAGTGGGGGTAGAGTGGCCTCTGAGAGAAGAGCTGGGCAGGCAGCCGCCAGGGGCTCTCCTCTTCTGGCCAGTGCCCTGGCCTGGCTCTCGGCAGAGGCTGCACCCAGTCCTGGGGAGACCCAGCCCCTGCACCTCTGGGGAAACTGCCAACGTCCTAGAGCCCATGGAGGCTGTGCGGCCCAGCCATGCCCCCCCCCCCCCCCGCGGTGGCTCCAGGATAAGGCTGGCTACATGCTGCCTACAGGCGGGCCAGCTGGCACCCCTCCCTCTTCAAGTGTGGCCCAATAGGGCTGGGAAATAGGTCTTGGAGACAGGTGCTGAGGCCCAGAGACTAGAGCTGGCTGGATGAGACCCTCTGCCCCTTAACCAGCTTTCCTTGTCCCTGCCCCATAGCCGACCCCCATCACTGCTTGGAGTGCTTGGAGTCGACCCCAACCCGGGCCGGGCCCAGCAGGCACCCCTCCCTCCTGTGGGCAGAGCCGGGGACCAGCGGGGTGGTGCGGCCCTCCCTAACAGGCAGGCCAGTCTTAAGGGGTCTCTGTCCGCCCCTGCCATCCGGGTCTGCCGTGTGACCTCCAGTCTCGGGCCCCAAGAGGACAGTGACGTCCGGCATCTCCTGCCCTCAGTTGTCTGGGAAGCACCGTGCTACGGTGTTTCTGGCAAAGGTTTACGGTGCCTGAGATGTGAGCTTAGAGGCAGTAGGTCGGGGTGAACAGAGGGCACCTGCTGGGAACAGGGGACAGGACTGAAGCCCTGAGCCGAGAGGCCTTGTCCGAGGCCAGTCAGGTGAGGCAGGAACAGGTGCCACCAGTGGCCAGTCCTCGGGCCTGCCCCCAGGGGCTCACGTCCCACAAGAAGGCCCAGCCAGGCAGACACAGTCCAAGGCCCAGAGCCAAGTGGGAGGGAGGACAGGCCCTTCCCACAAGCTTCCCACTGTTGTCCGAGTGCCCTCTAGCTGGCCTCACACTGGGCAGGCGCCTGGGGCCCAGTGGAAAAGGCCCTCACCCATCCTTCATTCAAAGACTTAATGGCTGCCTTGGCACACGGGCTCCCACAGGGCCCGGCGGGGGAAGTGCCATCCCACTGGATCCGCTCCCTCAAGGGGGACACCCCAGGTCACGGCAGGGAAGACTGGGTGGTGGGTCCCAGACAAGGGCAGAGACTCTACTCCCCCCCAGTCTCTACCCCCACCCCCAAGATCAACTTTCAGGACGGGGTCTCGGCCCTGGGAGGGTGGGCAGAGGCCCACCCAGGGAGGACCTCTCCCTGCAGGGGCCGTGGGGGCGTGTCCTGCAGTCCCAGCTCAAGCTGGCCCACTTCTCCCAGCCACGCGAGTCCGGGGCTAGCCATGTGCCGCCAGACATGTGTACCTGTGTGCCCACGTGCTGGCCACTGGCCACAGCATGGGGTGGGGGCGGGGGGGCTATGTGTCAGGGCTGGGGCGTCTGTCCAGAGAGAAGAGTCTTCTGTACACAAGGACTGTATATGCGGGGTTCTTTGTACACAAAGGGGATGCTGGTCTACAGAGGGCTGTCCAAGCCCACGTCCCCACGCACGGGCAGCCAGCCCCGAGCATACGTGCTGGGCAGCCTCATTTGCACTTGTGCACGTAGTAACCAGTGAGGTAGCCGAGAATGAAGATGGCCCAGAAGACGGCCACTCCGCCCAGCACCTTCATGGCGATGCCCAGCTTGCCGGAGCACAGCTTCCGGGAGATCCTAGGGAGAGAAGCGCCCACACATAAGCCCCTCCCTGAGTGGCCTGGGGGGCTAGGCTGGAAGGCAGAGGGCCCTGCAACAGGGGGACCCCAGCGAGGGAAGCCGCACACGGAGGTGCAGGGCCCAGGTTGGCCGCGACTGCTGGGGCTGGGGCTGGGGCTGGGGCGCCCTGCAGCACAGAAGCCGCCAGGAGGGCCGGAGGCCAAGGGCTCCTCCTGTGGGCCTGAGGGCCCTCACCTCTCCCAGCTCCAGGCCGCCTCTGCGCTGGACCCAGCCACCACGTGGACCTCGTCCGGGAGGCGGTCATCCCACCTGCTGTACTGGACGCCACTCTCGTGGGGCTGCATGCTGCAGGGGCTACGGAAAGAGGGGCAGGAGGTGGGCCGAGGCAGGGAGACCAAGGCAGGCGTGCGGGACCCTGACTCCCTGTGACCCATGGCTCCGGTGAGTGCAGTGGCTGGGGCTGCGGTGAAGGCCAGGGTCTGCCTGGGGGTTTGGGGCTGGCTCCCCCTCCCCCATCTTCTCGCCTGGCTTCCCAGTGGTCTGGCCACCTGCTCAGGGTCACAAGGGAGGAGGCCAAGGCAGAATTCCCACCGGGGGAGGCTGCAAACCCCTCCCTAAGGAATGTGAGAGGCCCTCCCCACCCAGCCCAGTCCCGAGGGGGTGGAGCGGGGGCTCGGGCATCGCTGAGGCCACCCTGGCCGAAACCGTGCGTCCTTGACCTCATAACTGCCTTCCTTCCCTCCCCATTCCTGACTGATAAGGCCCCAGGGCTTCTTCAGAGGCCGGAAAGGCAAGGGATGGGGTGGCGGCTGGTAGGCCAGACCCTTCCGGAGAGGCCGGCAGCTGTGTCCTGTGTCCTCCTGCCGGTCCCAGGGGCAGCCCCTCCCCCCACACCGCCTACAGGAAAAGCCAGAGCCTGTGGACTCCCTGGGCCTGCTGGGAGTGCAGGAGCTGGAGAGGCAGGGGTCTCTCTGCTAGGGCCCCCTCCCACAGAAGCCGAGAGAGGATTAAAGGCACAGCAGGCCCATGAACGTCGAGAGGCTAAGCCAGAAACTCCGGAAAGGGCAGTTCTCATCCTGGTGTGCCTCTGCGTCCGCCCTTCCCCCATCCCGGGCCAGCGGGAGGAAGGACAGGAGCTTGTCTCCGGGCCAGGAGACCTGCCTCTCAGGTCGGCTCAGGTTGGGGCACCCGCTCTGCCGCAGCCACTCAGATCAGTGGCTATTCTCAGGCCCAAGGGAGGCCGCGTGTCTGCACAGTATGGGCTGTGCTTCCCCACATGTGTCTGGAAAGGGGCTCCGGGCCGACTCTGTTGGCTGCCTACCTAATGTCCCCTCCTGCCGCCCCTGGGCAGAGTCCCCATTCTGTCCCAGCAGCAACGTGCCACCCCAAATGACAGCCACGGGCTAAGACACGCTTAATACCTTGGCGCTTGCTTTCCCCCGTCACCCGGAGGCCCACAAAGGGCTGGCGTGGAGCGGAGCTCACGGTTTCTCGCTTTGACCAAAAAAATAGCAGCCGCTGTCCTCCTGCCCTCGCATGACGGCCGGAGCTGCAGCAGCCGCACTGCGACCCAGATACGCTGCAACACCAGCCCTCACCCACCCTTGGGCTTCTTGAGAAGAGTGAACCCCACCTGCTCAAGCCCGGGCTCCTGCCGCGGGCAGGGGACTGATGGAGACTAGACGGTGGCTCTGATGCCACCTCGGCTGGACGGGCGGCCAGAAGCTGGGGAGGTGCCCAGAGCTGGGATCCTGAGGGCCTGGCTCTCCAGCCCCCACCCCGGCAGGGTCGCCCGGTACCTGGAGACACCCAAGCTGGGGACCCTCTGGGGCTACCACCGCATACCTCAGAGCCCTTCGTCCCCAAAGCACCTCGAGGCGCCCACAGCTTACAAAGGGAGAGTCCTGGCGTCGGAGCCCGCACTCGGCGCCCAGGAAGGCGGCCAGGCGGTCAGAGCCCGGCCAGTGGATCTCCCCGGCCGCCTCCTCCCAGGCCGCAGGTCAAGGTCCGACGTGCAGCGGATCCCTGAGGCCTCAAGAAGAAACCAGAAACGAAATGAAGAACAGGTGAGGAGGAGCGGCCCTGCGAGCGGCGGGGAGGGGAAGCGGGCGCGGGGTGCCCCGCGCGGCCAGCAGGAGCCGGGCGGACATTTCCCGCACGTGGCCCCCCGGCCGGGTCAGCGCTACGACCCCCCCCGCCGCCCACCCCGCAGCTCCGGGACCCCCGGGCGGCCGCTCGCACCGCAGGGAGGCCACGGCAGGCCCACCTCCTCCGCCCGCCTCACCACGAAGCCGCCCCGACGCGCGCCCCAGCGCCCTCCGCCCTCCGCCCTCCGCGCTGCGCAGACACTTCCCGGCGGGAGGGGCGGCCGGGGGCGGGGCGGGGCGGGGCGGCCGGGGCGGGGCGGGGCGGCCGGGGGCGGGGCCAGCACACCGCGCAGACCCCAGGCCCTAGGTGTTCGGAGGGCGCCGCGGGAGGCCGTGCGTGCTGGGGCGGAAAAGGCTGTAGGGGCCGCAGGGGAGAGAAGAGCGGGGGCCACGAGGGGGAGGGTGCCGCGGGGGCCAGGGGTCGGCAGAGGAGGGGGGCCGCTGGGCTAGGGTCTGCAGGGGAGGGGGCTGCCCGGGCAGCAGGGCCCTCGGGGGACCCAGGGGTGAGGGGGCCGGGGCCACCCCCAGACCGCGCAGGTGCCGGGCTCTGGTGCAGAAAGCGGGCCCTGGAGCCTCCGGGCTCTGCTCCGACCGACCGGCGAGGCGGCTCAGCCGGGGCGCCCCCGGGGAGCCTGCGTGGGGGTCTCCGCTGTTCCTCCGGCTCCCGCACTGGCTCCCGCACTGGGCCCGCGGCGAGCGCCAAGCGAGAAAGGCCGGCTGCGTGCACAGGTGGGTGGAGGTGGGGGGCAAGACCAGCGGCCGCGCTCGGTGCCTGCGTTCAGCGCGTCGTGGGGCCCTGAGCCTGCGAGGTGCGGGACGCAGACCCAGACTGGGCGAAGGTGCAGATCAGGGTGCGTGGCCTGGGGCTTTCACTTCCGCAGCAGTGACGGAACAGGAGTAGAAAACGGCCGCCACCGTCTTCCAAACCGGTCCAAGCCCTGCCCCAGCCAGGGGAGCCCCCACCTCATGGATTTGGGCAGCAGGGGGAGGGAAGGAGCAGATGGGCCCCGGGCCTCAGGCCTCCCAAGCCTGGGGTCTCCCCAGGAAGGAGCATGGTGGAGGAGTGGGGGTGGGGGCTGTGTTTGTCTCCCAAGCCCCCGTGAATCCCCAGAGAAGGAAGAGCTGAGTCCATGGCCAAGGACAGAGTTTAATTCTACAGCTAAACGGCCGGGCCACACAGGGGTGGCCCTGAGCTGGGTCCGGGCCTCCGCCGGGCAGGCAGGCCTGTGTCTGGGGGCCCGGGCTGCGTCTACTTGGAGGTGGTCTTCTTGGACTTGTTCAGGGAGGACAGGGCCTCTGCCTGCTGCAGGGGAGGCACTCTGACGCCTTTCTGTTTGAGCTGATTGTAGTAGTCGGCTCTCTCAGAGATGATCCTCTGTAACAGAGATGAGGCCGAGGCTGCGGGGACCCTGCCTCTCCCCGCACAGGGCGGCTGGCCCGCAGCAGTTGTGTGCACGGACCGTGGCTCTGCTTTCCAGGGGGAAGAGCTCTGGTCTGTAGCATGTGCTAACTTCTGGGTTTGAAACACCCCCACCAGGGCTGAGCCCACCCCTGAGATGAAGCCACAGAATTCGGAGTTGGTAAGAGATGCCTGCCACGGGCGGGAGTCCCCTCTCCCCTGAAGCAGCGCTGGCTCCACTTATGTCCCCCAAGAATGTCGAACCGCCCAGACCAAGAGAGCTCAGAGACCATCGAGTGTGTCCTGAGCACAGGGAGGTGGCCAGCCCCCTCCCTCACCTCTGCTGCTTTGGCACATCACAGTTTGGTGTGTAGCAGGGGAAGGGGCTTCTTGCCTGGCCACTGGGGGCTCCTGATGACTCCTCCCATCCCTCACTCCTTCCCTCTCTCCACACCAAGCAACAGGAACCGGGCTGCAGAGACCTCTCCCCAGGTCCTCGTGCAGGTCCCCCCACACCAGGCTGTTGCTACCCTACAGGGCCCCACCCCACGACATAGAGGAAGGAAACCAGGGCTCGGGGAAATGTGGGTGCTGGAAGGTCGTAGGCACCTGCTGAGGCAAAGGGCCATGTCGTGGGAGGCTTGGAGAGTGGGGACAGAAGAGGCCCCTAGTGAGAATCCATAGGGCCCTGCACAGAGCACATGACAGTCAGGGGCTCTTCTCCCAGATCCCCATCCCCCACACAGCGCCTGAGGGGGACAGGTTCTCTCCCATGTGCAGAGGGCGGCTCTAGGGCTCAGTGAACCCAGGAGGCAGCCCACAGCTTGTCAGCCAAGGCCCACGGAGGTGGGGGACTTGTTCCTGCCAGCCCCAAAACGTGCACTGTTTCTCCGTACCGCGCTCCTGCTGTGAGGCCTGTGCTTGGGGTCAGTGAGATGACAGCCTGAACCAAGGCCAGGGAGGGGGACAATGCCCGGGTCCTACTGAGGTATTAAGAAGCACCCCCTAAAGAGGACAGAAGCTGGTGGTGGGGATGCTCCTGCAGCTGGAGAATCTCCAGGACCTCAGCAGCTTGGCCCCCTCCCCACTGCACCCTGGAGTTGAACTCTGAGAGCAGCCTAGCCTCACCAGAGGGAGATCTGGTCCCCTCTCCCTGAGCAGAGAGCAAGGATGATCCCGGGGTACACAGTGAATGGTGACACAGCCAGGACAAGAATGGGGGTCCCCTCAGTCCCCAGCCGCAGATCAGCAAGGGGCACCCTGGAAACAGCCTCGGGGACCAGGAGGCAGCCCAGTGCGGGGTATACCTGCAAAGCTTCTAGAATGTCATTGTCGGAGATCTCAGTAGCAAAGGACTTGGCCCCGGAGGTGCTGAAGGTGGCCTGGATGATCTTGTTTCTCAGTCTCTCAAGCTGTGAGCAAAGGCAAGGAGGAAGCGAATCACACCCACCCCTGAGGGATGTTTTCCAGAAGGTAGATCTGTCCTCACTTTTCACAGCTTTAGGAACTGGAAGTGTTTGGAGAGGCAGCAGGTCTGCCTGTGAGCTAGAAGGTGTCCGATCAAAACCCAGACCCAGGGCGGCTGGGCACTCAGTCTTTAAGACTTTCTACTACTTTTTTTTTTTTTTAATTGAAGAAGGAAACCTGTACAAAAAAAGAAAAAAACAGTACAAGGTCTCCAAAGCGTCCCCAGGCTATCCCAGTCCCCAAGGGGGCTGTTACGGCCCTTCCTGCCCCCAGATGCCCCCAGGGAACACCCTGCAGGCGGATGAGCCCCTCACTGTTAGCACCGAAGGGAACAGCGGGCCCTCCATCCCTCCTGTTGTCCTCCCACTGTCCTCCCAGCCCTTCCTCCTGCTCTCTGGAGGGTGAGGCAGTTCCTGCTTGGGGTCAGTGAAAGAACACTGCGTTAACCAGCCAGGAGCCGGGGCGGTAACCAGGCGCTAACTAGGACGGAGCCATGGCTGTCTAGTCTTGCTACCGCCAGCATCGTCGTGCCAGTGCAGTGTCCCAGCCCACCTCCTCCAATCTGTACCCCAGAAGCACTCAGGCGGGTCCCCCAAGTTCCTCGTGAACAGAAGCCCTGATGAGAAGTGCCATGTGGGAGCCAGCCTCCAGGGAGCCTGCCCCGCCTCCGTAGGGCTGAAGGCCCGTCCACTTTCCCCGGGACAGCGTTGAAGTGACAGAGGGCGAGTTAGGAGCCCCCGGACATTGGGTGGGGAGGGGGCTTCCTTTCTTTCCAATGTGGACTGAGGCTAGCTCTGAGCCCTTCCCTGTGGGGTGTAGGAGTTACCGAGGGGATGGGGGCCTCGCCCCTGTACTGGGAGGTGACTCCTGCTGGGCAGGGGTGACAGTCGCCTGGGTGTGCAGCCACAGTACCCTGCGGCCCCGGCTGTCTCCGGCGTTACTCCGGAGTCACGCAGGGCACCACTCCCTGCAGACCCCAGACCTGCTCCCACAGACTTTCCCAACACAGCAGTGCAGGCCCTACCAAACTGACGGGGAGAACCAGACGGCCCCGCGCCGCACCGCACTCTAGCGGGGGGGACCGCCGGGTGATCCCAAACAGCTGCAGGAGGGCGAGGGGGTCCTGGGGGACGCTGCGGAGCTCGGGCGGGGGGTGTCCTTTCAGAAGCCTCGGGGCACAGGGCCTTCTCTCCTCTGGCTTTGCGGCCGAGGGCCCTGCGCCCGTGTCTGTGCCTCTGCTCGCCCGCAGCACGCGGGCTCCGACACCCGGCGGGGCTCTCCGCACCCCGCGGCGCCCCGCGCAGCGCCAGGGGGCTGGGGGCCTCGCCCGCCGGCCGCAGGCTCTTGTGTGAGCAGCGAGGAGCTACGAACAGCGGCTTCCCAGCACCGTCCGGCGGGTCGGGAAGCTTCCCGGAGCCGCTGGGGCCACGCCGGAGCCACGCGCGCCCCCCAGGGCGACAAGCAGACGGCGTTGTCCCCCCGCGCCCGGCCCGGAGCGCTCCTTCCAGGCCGGCTACCCCAGCCCTCGTGCCCCCTCACGGCGCAGGCTGGACACGGTCCGCCCTCGGGGCTCCCTCCCGCCACCGCGCAAGCCGTGCGAGCCCCATCGCCCCTTGGCGCTCTCGGCCAGCACTCGCGGAGGGCCTCCCGGTGCGGGGGCGGGGCCACGAGGAGGAGCGCGCAGGCCCCGCCCACTCCGCGCAGGCCCCGCCCACCAGGCGCACGGGGCGGGGCGGGGCGGGGCGGGCGGGCCTACCCGGGACTGGGCGCTCTCCAGGGCCACGCGGGCCTGCTGCTCCGCCTGCTGGATCAGTTCGTTCTTGCTCAGCATCTCCTCCTGCAGCCACTTCCGTCTCTGCAGGTGGTTCTGGTTCTGGCTCACCTGGGCCTGCAGCTGGCTGACCTTGGCGTCGTACTCCGAGATGGTGCGCTCCTGCCTGTCCAGCTGGCTCTGCAGCTCCGACACTTGCTGCAGGGGAGCCGGGGAGGGCAAGGGAGTAGGCCCCTCTGCCCTAAGGCGTCGCCTGTGTCCCCGCCCGCCCTTCCCCGAAAGACCCCCGACCCTCAGGAGCCCCAGTCGGACCTGGAGCCGGCAGCGGCGGAGGGGCCTGTGGGAGCTCGCGCTCCCCGGATTCCTGCACGGGGGTGCTGCCTACGCTGGGGGCCCGACTCACTGCGAAGGGCTTTCCCGCTCGTCTGGCCGGCGCCGTCAGCGACCTGGCTGCTTAACCACACCTGGGGGTCACCTGGCGGTCACCTGGCGGAGGAGAATGTTGTCCTTCTCCATGATGCCCGTCATCTCTTTGAGCTTCTTGTCTTCCCTGAGGTTGGAGAACTGGAAGGCAGATGGGGGGTTGGCTCAAGGGACTTGGGCGCAAGAGGACAGACGGAACACTCGCGTCCAGCTTTCCTCCCTGAGCCTCAGTAGGATGAAAGCGGCGGGATTTCTGCCGAGGACAAGAAGAGGGGAAGACAGCAAACGCGTGGGGAGCTGGCAAGCGGCCTGGAAGGCCAGATCCTCAGCCCGCCGGGGTGGGGAGTTGAAAACAAGCCCAGCTCGCTCTTCTGGTCCCTAAATCTCAGAAATCCGGGTTCTTCTGGATCTGGAGCCTAATGTGGGGAGGATTGGTGGGTACTCTTCCAGAAACGGAGAGCTGCGGACCCGTCCCTGCCCTCAAATGGCCAGAAGCCTGCGCCGCGGTCACGTGTCAGAAGGCTGGATGTCGGGGGCACAGCAGAGGGTCTCTGGCTGGGGAGGTGCCAGGCGCAGGGGAGGGTGGACCCCCCAGGCTCCAGAGGGGGGATGTGGGTGCCAAAGGTGGACGCCCCTGCTGTCTTCCCATCTTGGCTCCCAGAACACCAGTAGCTAGGCCTTCTCACTCTAGGCAAGAATTTCCAGGTTCCCAGAAGAACTAACAAGATGACCTTCAAACGCTCGGCTGAGATGCCCACACATGCCCGTGTGTGTGAAGCACAAACTTACCACCACGTGCTCAGAGACCCCCACTCAGCTCTGGCATGAGTGAAGCTCTCTCAGGAATGACAGACAGCAAGGCAGGGACGCAGGGCAATTGCAGGGGCTTCCAAAGGTTCAGGAAGTTGAGCCCAGCTATTGTGAGTGTTCCATAAGGGATAGACAAGACACTGAATCGTCAAGTGAAAGAAAGGACGTCAGGGAACAAGGGAGATCTCAGAAGCCATCCGTGAGAGAAAGCAGAGCACAGGAGTTGATGGGGTAAAGCGTGGGCAGTAGAGCAGATGGCCCGGAGATGGGGAGCAGGAGGGAGCGGACAGCAAGAGGAGGAGGTACAGGGCTCTGGGGACTCCAGGAGGAGGGTTCAAAAAACAAGACAGAAGGAAGGAAAAACAAGACAAACAATGTAAACTTCCAGAGAGGAGTTTCAGGACACTTGGGACAAAGGCCAGAGGGGCAGCAGTGGACCCAGACCGCAATCCCAGGCAAGCGAGAGCCGGGAATGTGCAGGGCTCCCCCCAGCAGCCCCTGCTGCACGGGCCCACGGGCAGTGCTTTCACTGCAGATGCAAAGTGCTCTCCCAGCTGTGGTCTGGTAACCCAC
Organism: Taxidea taxus jeffersonii; assembly: GCA_003697995.1. Lineage (NCBI taxonomy): Eukaryota > Metazoa > Chordata > Mammalia > Carnivora > Mustelidae > Taxidea > Taxidea taxus. The sequence continues at coordinate 21,872 of ML109230.1, forward strand.
CAAATTCTATGGACGTGTAGAATAAGGACATTAGCAGAATATGTGCCCCCCAAATTTACACACACTCATTCTTTCGTCGGAAGACGACTGCAGGATGTGCTCCAATGAAAACACAGGAGTAGATCAGAAAAGAAACCTTAATCCTGTTCGGCAAAACCTGTATTTGAGTCCCAGATGGGCATGGAGGAGGTGACAACCATACCCTGAGCACCCCATCGTGGTGGGATGGCACTGGCGGGAGGCTGACCTCCTTGTGCTGGGGGCCCCAGGCAGGAGAGGAAAGAGGGAAGCACTAGATAATGTGAGAAAATTCCAGAATGGACGTTAGAAGCATGCCATCTGGAGACCTGCAAAGTGATTCCTAAAGAAGAATTGAGAGCAGTTGGCCCGGGCGATGGGCACACGAGAGGGGCCAGGATGGGACACGTGCCTGTTGCATGACAAACCTGTGAGATTATTTCATTCTTTAGGCTGTGCTCATGAATAACTTTGATAAAACAAAACGCTTAGCAAGGGTGGGGCTTGGGGGACCGGCGGCCTAAGTGTGCGTGTGCTTCACCCTGGGACCCGAGCATGCGGGGATGCTGGTGAGGTGGCCGGGAGCCAAGCAGCCCAGGGAGGACAGTGCGGGCCAGGGGGGCGTCCCGGCTCAGGATGGCAGGGATGGGAAGCTGCTGGTGCCGGCTGCACGACAGGGGCACGGCCACCTTGTTGGACATGGCTTGTAACTGTTCCTTCCGCTCCCGGAGCTCCTTCCGCAGGGCCTCGTTCTCCGTGCTCAACGTCTGCAGTTGGGCTTCCTGGAAATCCACTTGGCGTTGTAAAGATGTGATGGCCCCTGCGTGAGGTGTGGGAAAGAGGAAAGCGAGGGCAGGGGGCTGGGAAGCCGAGACACATGGCCTCCGTGGCCCCAAGCTGAGGGCGACTGCCTCCTCCTGTGTCCCTCAGTCCCCTGGGCCTCCCTCCCTCCGGGGGCCCCCGGGCCCCCAGCGCCCCACCTGTTGCAAGCGAGTATCTGGTCCTGGTGACCTCCAGGTCTGCCTGCAACTCCTGGATCACCTGCTCGTACCCCTCCAGCTGGGCTATCAGCTCCTGCTCAAAAGCCTCCTCCAGGGAGCGGGAGCTCAGCCTGCACTGGTTCTCCTCCTCCTGCACCTCCTTCTCCTCCAGCTCCAGCTCCAGCTCCTGCTCCTCCTCCTCCTCCTGCTCCTCCTCCTCCTCCTGCTCCACCTCCTCCTCCTCCTCCTCCTCCTCCTGCTCCTGCTCCTCACCCCCCTCCTTGGGTGTAGCCCCCTTCCTGCCTGCTGGGCCCTTCCCTTCCTCGTCCTCCGCCGCCTCTGCCTCCGCGCCTGCAGCCTCTTCCTCTTGGCCGCCAACGCTGTCCAGGTCCTTGCCTCGGCAGATCGGGGCACACTCCTCCTGACACCGGGAGAGGGAGGGGGTCCTGGGCAGGAGTGCAGGGGCGAGGGAGCACACAGCCCGCTGCCGCCACAGTCTCTGGAGACCACTGCTGCCCAGCCGCCCTGGGGCAGGAGGGCTGGAGTCCCTTCTCTGGGAGCTGCCCTGCCACCCTGCACCTGGTCCCCGCAGGCATGGCTGAGGGCCAACGTTCAGAGCTGCAGGGAGCACAGCAGCATCGCCCAGCAGCCCGGACAGGTAGCCCGGGGCCCAGCCTGCCCTCTCAGGGTCCTGGCCAGCCCGCACCTGCCTCCAGTGCTGCAGCTCCTCTTCATCTCTGAAGAAGGTCTTCAGGATGCTCAGCCTCCCAGCGGGCTTTGGCACAGCATCCTGGAAGAGGTCTGCATGAGCCCCAGGGTTCCAAAGTGCACCCTCAGCTCCCCTAGGTGACATGCTGAGACCTGTCCTTCTGCAAAGAGACAGTAGCCTCTCCACATTGCCGGGGAGAGGGGGACCCCGTGTCTTCCTGCCAAGGACACTGTCTTGGTGAGAAAGTAAGTGTTGACCTACAGATGGGCCCCCCTGGGGGGACGGTGACCTGCAGGATGGGTCCCCCTGAGGGGACGGTGACCAGCCAAGGGGCAGCCCTGGGAACAGTGTGGTTTCTGGCTCCCCTGGATCAGCCCCAGGGAATGGCCTGGCAGCAGTGGGCACCCCTGCTTTGTTCCAAGAGTGGAGGGCCAGCCTGCCATGCCCCCATTGCCTGTCCCTGCAGGCCCAGGGCAGGCTCACGCCTTTCTAACAGCCCCCAGAGGCCAGGGAACAGTGAAGGCCGATGCTCCCAGGCTTCTTCAAACACCCGCTACCTCTCCCTGCTGGTATGATGCCATCCATGTGTGTGGCAGCTTTCTCGGGTGGCATCTTGGGGATAATGTAATGATGTGAGGTCCCACCCCACCTCATGTGTGCCCCTGGCCTAATGCCAGGCTGTATCCCCAGGTATGAAGGAAATAAGGCTTTAGAAAGACCAGGTGACTGACTGCCCGCCCCACCCCAGGACCTGCCTCATTCAGTCCTCTGCCCAGACCTGGGGAGGGGCAGCTCCCCTCTCCCTGCTTTATGGGCAAGGACCCTGACCATCCAGCAGCCGGAAGAGATGGGGTGATTCTGGGCCACCATGCCCACGGGCACCATGGCTAAGCCAGGGCTGGAGACAGACTTCAGCTGCTGGGGGCCTTTCGACCTCCAGGATCTCAGAGGGGCCAGCCCACATCTTACAGGTAAGGAAACTGAGCCCAGAGAGCGACATGACCTGTCCCAGGTGTGAGAGCAAGCTGGCAGCCTAGCACAGGGGGCTGAGCTCCCACGAGGACGTGGCAACCTTCTGGGATGATGGGGCCATAGCCAGGGGCCTGCAGTCACCAGGACCTTCGGACGTTTGGGAGCAGAGCCCGCGGCTCGGCCCCTGCTCACCTTCACGCACTGGCACACTGATGTCTCCTGGCCTTTGCTTTTCAGGAGGTATTTCAGCTGTCTCTTCAAGGCCTCCCTCTCCTCCTGGAGGGCCAGGACCTCCTCCTCTTTCTTCTGCAGCCGCAGCTCCGTCTCCGACAGGCGCTTCACCTCTTCGCCCAGCGCCAGCAGGCAGTGGTCCTGGGCACAAAGCATGGGCAGCCCCTGGATGCCGCACGGGCTCCCCCCGGCCCCCTGCCCTCTCTGGGCACCGGCACAGCCACATCTCCGAGCCCACAAAGAACAGACCCTGACATCCAGCCACTCCTGCCCACGGGCAGGGCCCAGATCCTCGCCGGGAGAGGCTCCAGCCTCCTCCTTTCAGGCCTGGGCCCGGCCAGAGGCCAGCCGCAGCGGGGGACACCGCTCTTCCGCACGGCCCCGCACCGAGCCAGCGGCACTGTCCAAGAGCCACCCCTGTGGGTCAGGGAGCCAGACCCTCTGCCCCTGCCCCTTCCAATCTCATAATCTCAGTGCCCTCGATTCCTCAGCAGTGGAGACAGGGCACTGACGTATTTGGAGTCAAGGACTAGCCATTGGCAGCTTTGAACCGAGAACAGCAGAAAAGGAAGACCCTGGGGCCGGCGGTGGACCCCACACAGTCCCCGGAGGCAAAGGAAAGGAACTCGGAACTCCTCCAAATATTTGGGATTTAAGTGCTGGGCTCCTGTGAGGCCCCTGCATCAAAGAAGTAGAAGGCACAGAGGAAGTGAGAAAATGTCTCAAACAGAACGATAATGAACATTATCAAGATTCAGTTCCACAACTTCTGGGCCAGGGCAGGCAAGGAAGCCAGCGCCTGGGCATCCACCGGAGGGATCCAGAAAAGAGCTGCGGGCTACGGCCGAAGGGAGGGAGCAACAAGGATGGGAGTGCAGAGGACCCAGCCGGAAGCGGGAGAGGGGAAGGAGGCAGGTGTGGCCGGACCGCGGGGATCTCACAGGTACATGGAATTATGTACACGACTAAGCTAAAATAACTTGGCAGAAAGCACACTCCTTCCCCCGGGGCCGTGGTGATCCAGACCCATGCACGTGCCTCGCAGCAGACAGCGGCTGCTGGAAAGGGGACGCTCGTGTCCCCTGGGGCCGCTGAGTGGACATCGTCCCAGCATGTCGCTGTAGGTGGCTGTCTTGCCTCCAGGGGAGACACGCTACCTCTGCCAGCTCAGACCAGGTGGAGACGAGAGAAAGAGAACCCCAAGGACAGCTTCCAAGCTCCTGGAGGCAGCCAAGCCTGAAGCCCCTCCCTTGGCCACTTCCCACGCGGGAGCTTTCTCCTTCCCACCGTTTGCAAAGAACTTCGGTTGACATAGACCTGCGTGTCTCCGCTTCATTCTAGCCTCAGGCTTTCCCGAAAGCAGGCACAGGATACAGGCACTTCTGAAATGGTGACGTCTTTCAGAAAATGCAGAGCGTCGGGAGTCAAGGTGAAATGAAGGCCCGTGGAGCCACGCCTGGGTGTCGCGCACCCACCAGCTGCCCCACACTGTGCGGCGCTCACTTGCGCACCTGTCATGAAAGCCTCACCAGCTCTCAAACCACCACCACCGCCAGATGGAGAGTCCACGAACGGAGAGAGACAAGGCCCAAGTTAGCTCTGTGGGGGATGGAAAAGAGGCTCTCTCCCCTCTCCCCTGCAGCCAGGAAGGGGTACGAAGAGACCATCGGGCACAGGCTCGGAGACACATTCCTTGAAAAACATGGCTTATCTACGCAAGAGGGAGAAGGAAGCCTGAGCCTCTTTCAAGGAAGTGACCGTGTTCGCTGGAGCCCCTGCCCCCTGGGGACTCTCCCGGCACACAGGGCTTCAGAGCCAAATTCTTCACCAGCCTCACGCAGACTCTTCCAGAGAAGCAAGTAGGAAAGGAGATGCCTCCCCACTTTTTGATTGTTCGTTTTAAGGCCACAATGACTTTGACACCGAAGGCCAACGAGGGAATTACAGGGGACTTTCGGGCTAGGCTGTCGCAAACAGCGATGCCGAGTGTAACATCACAGCTGGTGAACTCGCAGGCGGGGCTTTGCTCGCCGAGCCGATTATTACTGTTTTCAAGAAAATATCCTCTTAAGGGGAAATAGTGGGTCAAAGGTACGGATGGTTGGCGTCATGATACGTGTGGCCCCCGCTCACCAGAGGGGACAAGACCCTGTCGGCTCAGCCTTTCCAGAAGGTCTGGAAAAGAGCCGAGTCATGGGAGCCTAAGGAGGGTCCTGGGGGTCCTTTTCGGCCACGTCTGGGGACCTGCTTGGACAGCTAAGCAGATACCCGAACAAGAGGACCGGCCGGGCCTCCTCTCAAGCCGACACGCAGCTGGGGCGCTAGGGTCGCACCGTCCGCTCAGGGCTCCGCGCCCGCAGCTGTACCTTCTCATGGATGACCGAGATGTACCACGGTAGCCGCCTCTTTGGGTAACTCTGCACCAGGACGGGGCTGCTGGGTACCGGGCTCATGGTCTGGGATTCACTCCTCTTCCGCAAGTAGTTGAACTCACAGGCACTCTTACTAAAGGGAAGGAGGTGCCCTGTGGAGAAGCCGTGGGCGTCAGACTCTTTGTGGGCTGAGCTGCCCTGGGGCCTTCCACAGGGGTGTCCTCCTCGCGAGACCCCGCAAGGAAACCCTTCACTGCCCAGCTGGGCTCCTCCACGCCTCCTCCTGCTGGCTGCCTTCGTCCGTCCCTCCCCATCCGCCCCTGCGTGTGTCAGAGAAATGGAGGGAGATGGTCAAAGTGGCCCTTGGAGACCCCCAGAGGGTGGGAGTCAGGACACCAGGGGTCACACTCATGGTCTGGACATTTGTGTGGGGTTTCCTCACATTCAGACGAAGGAGGCCTCTGTGTGGGGAGATCAACTTTGGATAGACCAAAGCAAGCCCATTTGTGTGTGGGAACAGTGCGTTCTACTCAAGGAGGGATGCGTCCTCTGTAAGGGCCATAGGGTCGGGCAGGGGTTCCTGGGAAGGGAGTCCCATGGGGGCATGATCAGGGAGCCCCAGGGGGAGCAGTGGCCCTAGCAGGTGCAGGCAGAGGCCTCAGAGCTGGGGTGCCAAGGAAGGGACCCCAGGGCCATGCTCATCTCGGTGGCATGAGTCACCCTCACCCCGCCCTCACCGTCCACCTTCGTGTCCGAGGCCTGCCGGCTGCAGGATGGGTCCTGGGTCACCTTCCAGGAATCAGAGCCGGTGCACAACTCCTCAGCCACCTGGGCCGAGGTGGATGAGCCTACAGAGGGTTAAAAACACCTGCTGATGACAGCTAAGGCCACATCTTCCCAAGAACTCCTGGGCAGGGACTATGATTTCCTTTCTTTTTAAACTTCAAGTGGGATTAAAGGTGACTTTTCTCAGTGGATGTATGGGATTGAACCCTGTGACTAAGTGGAACCATGGCTGTCCTCCCGCATACCATTTGTGTGCCCACCAGGAACAGCCCAGGTGCAACTTAATCTATGCAAACCAGTGGTCCTCCTGGAAGAAACTGAATTCCCTTCTGAAAGGTGGCTCAGCCTCAAAGTCTCCAAAAGGCCCTTCTACCCAGAGGGGCAGACCCCATCTCTCCTCAGCCATCAGGAATCACGCCAGTGGCGGGCACTCTGTGGACAGTACGTAGGACACAATGTGGCCCCTCGGCCCACCCCAACCCTGCCAGAACTCATGGACCCGGAATACTGGCTGCTCTCTTAAGTTCCAGCCCTGAGAAAGGGGAGCTCAGGGCCTGCACAGGTCAGGGCTCCTGCTTCTGACATGAACAAGGCCCCCATCACTAGCCACAGGCACTAAGCCTCCATTTCCCTGTCCCTGAGGACAAGGCCATGTGTAGGGACGTGGAACCAGTGCAGGCCCAGGAACTGGGAGGCGTGGGGCACTGCCCGGCCTGGCCACTGTCCCCTGTGACCGCTGAGCACCTGGCTGCTCTCTCAAAGCCTCCTGTTCTCCCAGATCAGAATGACGTGAGGTCACACCAGACGGTGGCTGGGCTCCTTACCAGGGTTTGTTCCTATCTTTGGCCTCATGACCTCTTTCCTGCAGCTTCTAGAATTTTGAAGCTTCTCCCCTCCCCTGCCCCCAATCCTACTGAGTCTGGTGAATGAGACAAGAGAAAAGCAGAGTCTTTCCCTTCCCCAACCCCCTGCCGCCAGCCGTGGGCGTGCTCCAGCTGGTGCTTCTGCACGCACAGTGAGTTCCCACCACTGGCCGCCACTCTGGCTGACGAGTGTCGGGAAGGTCATCCCACTCCTCCTGGGAGGGATGTTGTTTCCGTGCAGGGGCCCCTCGTGGGTGGCTCTCACCGTAATGAGACATGGACGTGGACTTGGTGCTGAACTGAGGGCAGCCAGGGCGCTCGAGAAACACCTTTCTCAGCTCATCCAGTTTGGCCGTGAAGCTGGTGTCCTCGGGGCTGGGGGCTTGCTTGTACTCGCCCTGCTGAAGTGGGGACAGCAAGACCCTGGGAGAAGAGCCCCTGGAAGCCATGTGCACCGACCACAGCATCTGCCCCCGTCCCCAGGAACTGCAGATTTCAGGATAGGCCACGGTCCCACTGGAGAAACCACCGGCATCCATCTGGGCCCTGCCGGGGACTCTCTGGTCTCCCTGAGCCCACGGTGGATTCGGGAGCCTGCCAGCTGTTTTGTCCCTTTCTTCTCCTCTCTTCCCCCTACTTTGTTCTTTTTTGAGCCCCCACCCCCCAAAGGCTTAGGGCGGATGGCCATCTTCTCTCCCAGGCTTCCGGGCTGCCAGTTCTTTGCACTGCCAGAATCAGCCCATCTTTGTCCATCATCAAAGCCTACTCGGAAAATTGTGGCAGGTGCCCAGGCCCTGAGGCCTTCCGTCAAGGGGGAGAAGCAGGCCAGCCCCACATTAGCTGTGCCGTGGCCCAGCTGTCCCCCTTCCCAGACCCCAAACCTTCTTCCTGTAGAAGCGGCTGATGGCCTGCGCCGACTTGCTGAGAGACTGCTGTCTCCGGCGGAGTTTCCATTCCGGGACCAGGCTGTCCCGGCTGGCCATGCACTGGAGAAGCATCAGGCCCTTCTCCATCAGGTTGGGCACCATGCTCTGCTTCTTGGGCGGGCTGGCTCCGCCAACTGGCAACATGCTTGGGGCAGGACGGGAGGACGGGGGGATGGCTTGCACGGACAGCCCCTGTGCGCCTCTCTGCCTAGAGCAAGGTGTCGAGGGGAGCAGGGGCTTGAGCGTGGACCTGCTGCTGGGCACAGCCCTGGACACGACCAACTTCGGAAGCTCTACGTCCTGTGGGATCCTGGGAGTGCGTATGGCATCACAGATGTCTCCATAGCAACCAAGCGGGTCATCCGTCTTAATTTGCTGGGACCTGTCTTCACTGGGAAGAGCTGTGTATCTCAGCTGTTCGGCCGTGCGAGGGGCCACTTCCCTCTGGGGCAGTGCACAGCCCACACCTGCACCACTGGCTCCCCTCGGGGCCAGCCATCCACATCTTGGGACTTTTGTCTTTTAAGTATTCCTCCACCTCGTTTCTCCACCTGTATCCCCGACGCAGCTGTCACTGCTCGACGCTGTCAACTTTCCCTTGCAGTAATCTCCTGGCGAGTTTTGTGTGACACACTCTTAATTTACGATCACTCCCTCTATATCCGTCCCCGCCTGTGCCCAGCAGCCGGCCCGCTCCCTCACCTGCGCTTCTCCTTGGGCTGGGCTCGGTCGTCACCGCCAGGAACTAGGAGCATGCTAGGCACCCGGGATGAGTGAGGATTGAGGTGGCCCCCTGGGTTCCCAGGGAGGACCCCTGGCACGGGCACCACTGTCCTCACCCCTCAGTCTGACATTCTGCACCCCGCACTGCGGAGTCCTTGACAACAGCGCCTGTGCCACCCACTGTCCCGCCAAACATCTGTGAACTTGCTAGCCCGCGGTGAAATGCGCCTGGTACTCCGTGTAGACGTGGCTCCCGGCCTCTGCCCGCAGTCTTCATTCCGTGTACAGGTGCACACGCACGTCTGTGCAAACACCTGTGCACACACTCACACAGGAAGCCCGGCCCGTCTCGGGTGTGAAAGCACATTCGGTGATGACGGGATCCGGGGCGGGGAGGTCGGAAGGCGGCTGGAGCCCGGCGGCTGGAGGTCAGACCCCAGCGCCGACGTATTAGGATGTGCGCGTCCCTGTCTGGTCCCTCCACCACTCTGCGCCAGCTTGCTCGTCTCTGCAGTGGGGGTGCAAATGGTACCCATCTCCTAGAGTCGCTGTGAGGATTTACTTGGGAAACGGGGGGGGGGGGAGGGGCACCCAGTCAGTAAAGGCCCCACGTTGGCTGCGATCCTCACTCCTCCTTCGGCATCACCTCGTTGCCTGTCCGGGGGAACCGGGAGCACCCGGTGGTTGACGGTGCGAACAACGGGGACGACCGATTAAACCCGATCGCGCCGGCTCCTGCTTCACCCATGTGCGTGGTCGGCAATCTGGATCCCACAGAGGCCATAAAGCAAATTCCTGCTGCCTTTGCCTTTCTTCCTGCCGTTTTGACGCCTTTGGTTCCTCACTGAGTTCTCCCTTACGGAGTGTCTGCCAGGCGCCAGGCACTGCCCGAGGCCCCAAGGGCACCAGGGAGTCCACCAGACGGCCCGCGTGGCGCTGTGACCCAAGCTTCTCTTGACCACGTGGCCTGTCCTCGCAGGGCCGCTGCTGGCGGGATTCAGGAACAATTGCTCTGACCCGCTTAGAACCGTAGGGAAGACTATTCCAGGACTGCAGCAGGGGAGAGAGATTGAAACTCAACACTGAATACGGTGGGCGGGGCGGGGGAGCTTCAGCCCAGGAGCAGCGGGAGAGGTGGCGGGTGGAGATTGCTAAGAGGGGACAGCAAGGGTGGGGGGAGTGTCACCACGGACAGGCTGAGCGCTCAGACGGAGGGCCTGGCCGCTGGCGGGTGCGCAAGAGGAATTTGATCACTGTCAGGGCTCCAGGAAACTGGAAACTGGAAACTGGTCTGGGATTCTTGCTGAAACTGGGCTTGGCAAGACTGGATGGGGTTGGGGAGGCCAGGAGGGTGACCCGGCGAAAGGAGGCCTCAGAGAGGCCTGACAAGTGCCTCGCATGTGCCGGGCTCGGTGCTCCCAGCCGGGAGATGGTCAAGGACAGAGTCTGTGCCAGCCACAGTCGGTCAGGGGCCCAGGCTGACGAGGATCCACCTCCTGACCAGCATCTGGATCCGCATCCCGGAGGCAGGAGGAGGGAGCTCTGAGGGCCCCTGGTTAGCAGTGCTTTGGCCTAGAAGTGAGGCCCTCACTTCTGCTCACATCTGCCCCCCCAAGCAGACCACCTGGCACGCAGCGTTACAAAGGCAGGGGGGAAGCGCAGGCCGACCCCGAGGGATTGCATCATAACCTCTCCCCACCACCCCGAAAAGGTATATTGAAGTCCTAACCCCAGGACCTCGGCATGTGGCCTCATTGGGAAATAGGGTCATTATAGAGGTCACTAGGGTGGGTCCTCGTCCTACGGCTGGTGTCCTTAGGAGAAGGGGAGACTGACACAGACACTCACGGAGGGAGGAGTCTCGCGGGGGTGGAGGCCTGGAGCAAGGGCCCTGCAGAAGTAGGGGCAGGCAAGGAAGGGACCTGCCTCCCCTGCAGGTTTCCCAGGCAGCAGGACTCTGCAGACACCGAGACTTTGAACTTCTGGCCTCCCGAACTGTGAGAGCTTGGGAAGCTGGTAAAGCCTCCCTGGGCCGGCCCTGAACGTCAGCAGTCATGGGAGCTGCACGGATGTTCCTGCGACGGGAGACACGCCCAGGGCTGGGCTCGTGGACCTAGCGAGGTGTGCCAAGTGCCCAGGTGGAGATGGGCCTCAAGGCCACGCGCACCCTTAAGAGGGGCATCCCGTAGTCTTGGAGGGGAGCAGGGTGAGGAGGACCCTGAAAAAGCTTCCTTTGGGAGGTACCCTGAAGCTGAGTCCTGAGGGTCTGGTGGGCTTGGGCCAGGGGTGCCTGAACTTTGAGGCAGGAGGGGCAAAATCCTACAGGAGCTGAGGCCCCTCCCTGGTCCCGAGCGGCTCAGTGCTCCTGGAGTTTACATGGACTGAGGGCAGCTCCTCTAACTGTGCCCTGCGCGGGACTTGCCTGGGGGCTTGTGAAAACGCCGATCCCCCTTCACCAGACCTTGGAGCGGCTGCTCGCTGCCCAGCTCTGCGGGCTTTCTCTCCGCCCTGGCACTGGGTACCCCGGGGTGGGGCACAGGGGCCCTGGTGTTGCACAAAGCCAACCTCTGACCCCTGGCAGCTGTCCGCAGCTCTCGAACCTGTTCGGCCTCTGGAGAGAAAGGCTGCCGGTCCCTCCGAGGGGCCTCCGGAAATGTAACTCATCCATGCCAAGTCGACTTCTTCTACACGTGACCCTCCAATGTATTGAGGAACCATGGAGACATTTTCACATGAGGCAGCGGTAAACCATCTCATTTTTACAGATTCATAGCAAAAACTCACTAATAAAGTACGCAACACCAGCAACGTGGTTAACATGCTGGAGTTTTCCTGGTCGATGCAAGCCTTGAACAGGCTCCCTCTCATCCTTTCCCCTCACAAACACGTGTGCCTCCCATGTGCCGGGCTCAGCGCTCCCAGCTGGGAGAGGGTAAAAACTCCCATCTGCTGGGTCCCTTCTCTCAGGAGGCCTGCAACCCGGACATCATATGAGAAGATGAACAAAACAATTGGCTCCTTGATAATGCAGAGTTCCAAACAGAATCGTCATCGCTCTGGTTGCAGATGAAAGAGTCAGAGAAGATTTTGGCATACCCAAAGTCACAGCAGGCATTGCTGACAATTCCCAAAAGCGAGACGTGACCCAAAGGTCCACTGGTGGGTGAGTGGATCAGGAAAATACAGTACGGCCGCTGAATGGACTATTACTAAGCCCTGAAGAGGAAGGGCATTCAGAAGCACGCCACAACGTGGAGGAATCTTGAGGCCATCATGCCAAGTGAAATCAGCCAGCCGGAAGAGGACAGGCACTGCGAGTCCACCCAGACGCTGTGGCGAGAGCAGTGAAACTCACAGAGACGGAGAAGGTGTGAGGGTGGGTGCCAGGATCTGGGAGGGGGAATGGGGATTAGTGATGAGCAGGTAGAGCTTCAGTCCTGCGAGATGAAAAGCGTTCTGGAGACGGACAAGGCACAACGTGACTGTCCTGATGCCACCGAGCTGTATGCATAAAACGGCCAATTTTGCCTTACTTCTATTTTGCCATGATTTTATTTAAGGAATAACTTTTTTAAAGGTGTCAAAGGGGCACCTGGGTGGCTCAGTGGGTTAAAGCCTCTGCCTTCGGCTCAGATCATGATCTCAGGGTCCTGGGATCGAGCCCCGCATCGGGCTCTCTGCTCAGCGGGGAGCCTGCTTCCTCCTCTCTCTCTGCCTGCCTCTCTGCCTACTTGTGATCTCTGTCTGTCAAGTAAATTTAAAAAAATTTAAAGGTGTCAAAGAATCCTTTTCTTCTCTGACCTTTCCTCCTTCTCTAGCGGATGGGGAGGCGACAGCATGACAGGCCGGGAAGGGCCCAGAACTCTCCAGGTTGTCACAGTCTGAATGCCGGCATTCTGTGTGTTCTAAGGTCCCCCTCGGCACCTGTTGGAGGCAATCACACTGCTCCGTGTGTGGCTGGAGCATCTCCTACGGTCCTGACCCTCTTCTGGGCACTGGGATGGAAAGATGGCAGCCTGTCCTTGCTCTTCTTATGTTCCAGCAGAGGGAACACAAGAGCATAGCAGTAGACATACAGACGCATTTTGGCTCGTGGTAAAGGGCTCCAAAGGAGAGAGAGCCATGGGGGCAGAGGGGAGGTAATGGCAGATGCGGTGGGCAGGCTGGAGAGGATGGACTCTCACGGCGATGTCAGGGCCCAGAGCTGATGCCAAGGAGTCCAGCTCCAGAAAATCAGGAAGAAGAACATTGCTAGCTGAGAGCTGCTCATCAGCTGGGGCCGGGAGTGACCTTGGTTTGTTCAAAGAGCATCAGAGGCCAGGTTCTTGGGATCTGGACCCCTCATGGTGGAGAGGGTAAGAGCTTTGGGGGTATAGCCAGAATCCCCAAGGGTGACTCCTACTGTCCTGGTTTCCTGGGGACGTCACACATAGCACAGCAGATGGGGCTCACAAGACACACAGCTGTTCTTAGGCACTTCTGGAAACCCAAGGTCAGATGTCAGCAGAGCTATTTTCCCTCTGAGGACTGCGAGGGAGACCGTGTTCCCAGCCTCTCCCTTAGCTGCTGGTGATCTTCCACGACCCTTGGCCATAGGAGCCTCTTCCCCACCCTGGCTTCATCTTTGCACGGCTTCCTCCCTGCATGTGCGTCTGTGTCCAAATTTCCCCTTTGCATGAGGATGCCAGTGATACAGGATGAGGGGTCCCTCTACTCCCGTAAACCTCATCCTAACTCAACCAATTCCATCTGCAATGACTCTACTTCCTAATAAGGTCACGTTCATGGGTATTGGGGTTAGGACTTCACCATGTGAATTTTGGGGAGACACAATTCAACCCTGGGGTGGGGGGATGGGGTAGCTGGGCGACGGGCGTGAAAACAGGAACGTGATGTAAGGAGACAGGGTGTCACCCGCACCTGGTGGATCCCTGAACTCTACCTGTGGAATTAACAGTACACTCTCCAGACCCGATTCTCCAGCCTCAGGGCGTCTAAAACCCGCCCGACGCCAAACAGGTGCTTGAAAAATTCTGGGCTGAACCAATGCGCGCCTCGTTTTGGGTGCTGGGGAGAGCGCGGTGACCTGTGACCCTGCAGAGTTTAGTCCACCCGCAGACATTGGCTTTACCTTTCTTGTTACTCCACCGTGACCCAGGAAGGCCTCCTGAGTCCCAGCAAGGAGGCCCGGTCCCGAGGGGACCGCGGCTCAGCCGGTACCAGATCCCGAGCGGACCGCGGCCCTCCCGGTACCAGATCCCGAGCGGACCGCGGCTCAGCCGGTACCAGATCGCGAGCGGACCGCGGCTCTCCCGGTACCAGATCG